>JAVFBZ010159088.1:0-18026 GCA_032466195.1 Katharina tunicata | reverse complement strand
ATTAATTTAAGAAAACAAAATTTGAGGCGAAGGCGGCCATGTTTGTTTTTTATTACCCGTGAGTTGAAAATTCTCCCTGAGTGTACGGGTTTTTATCCCCTGGCAAATTGACCAATCAAAACACAAGGAATTTGGTTGACGGATAATAAATGTTTACACCATTTACAAAATATATTTTTCACTGTTAGCGGGGTTGGAATATTTATACAACAATTTTTTCCCATTATTAAGCCTTAAGTGCAAATTAATGTAAATACACGTACACTTTAGAAGACTATATCTTAGAAAGTGCTTTATGTCAGCACGTTTAAAACGATGCAGTGTGAAATCAAAGAATGGTAGTGATAAGTTTCCACACAAAAATACGAAAATAACATGTCAATGAAACACAGATGCGTGCACATATGTATGACTACATAGGTTTCTGAAGTGTTAATAAATTACAAGTTATTCTAAAAAATGGCTATTGAAAGTACAGTCAAGTAGTAGGCATGGTTTTATATCTGTCTCGCTTCCTCACGTTGCAGTAGTAAGTTTAACCAAAGAGAACATTTAGTTAAAGTTAGCGTAGGTGTCACATTTGTCCAAATACGCTTTGATCACTTGGTAACAGAAATGGTAATGTACCTGAAAATTTAAAGATAAACACGTTGTTAACTATGCATGTAAAGCATTCATTAAACATATGATTTGTTTGATTGGGGTTTTGTTTGTTTGTTTAGTTGGGGTTTTACGCCGTACTCAAGGTTATTTCACTTATATGACGGCGTGCCAGCCCAATCGGTGGAGGAAACCACCGTAAACGACGCTGGTAACATGCATGACAGGACAAAATATTTACACACATGTAACATTGACAAAACAGAACACCACAACAAGTCGGTATCCTGTGCCCCTTAGCTCAGATAGAACCAGGGTAAAGTGCTGTATTTCTATCCCACATATACGTACCACCTTACCGTTTACATGGCATTATTCTATGTGTTAAAGGCAATTAATGGGGCTTATCGGGTTACTGACAACTACTGAAGACATGACATAAAATAATTATAACGTTGAGCCGTCTTTGTTTTTTATAAGCAGGAAAGAAAATTAAATTAGCAACTTTAAGACTAACTGTTGGAATGGAATAAATATAACAAGCTTTCGTAGACTATCAGTCAATTTCTTCAGGTGTGGGTAACATAAACATAAAATAACATTAAACTTTTCATTGACACCCGTTAAATGATCGGACTTCTCTATTACTGGTGAGTAATCTGGCTAGGGGGAGTAGGTTTCAAGCTTATATTCATACTGTCATAATTTTCACTGGAGGGACATTAGCTGCATATTATTTGATTGTTTTAGAGGTTGATTGATTGCTTGGTTGGTGTTTAACGCCATGCTCAAGGGTAATTCACTGTATACTGTCGGCGCTGTATTCCAACAGCGGACAGCGACTCTTAACACAACCATAATCTGTGTAGTCACTTTGTACTTTTACTATTGGAAACTATACAATGTTCCTCCAGTGATAAGTTTGACAGCATAAATATTATCTGGAAACGTACTGCATGGGTCGATTGTGTTTAGAGTCATGCCCTACTGAATACACCATCGTCATATAAGTGAAATACCATTGAGTACGGCATCACACATTTATCACTCAATGTCATCGGCTTAAACCATACTGAATAGATAACTTGTTTTAGTGGCATTTAGAAGCTGCGAATATGACAGGGCATACACATACTTTTGATGCATTTTCAATTTCTGGGTATAGTGATAAGCAACATCATAATTTTCAGTTTCAGGGCAAATACTATCACCATTACCAGCGTAATACCGATAGAGACACTTTTCTTATCAATATACCCAGGAGTTAAAAACACATAACGGTTATGTATTGTTGATAATTGATGGTAATTTTGATTACGTAACGGCCATGTCAGTGGTAAAGGTGGTCCTAAGGGAACCAGTCCGTATTTCGTAAATCCCTCGTAGAAATCTTGTAGAGGGCAACACTTGATTTGAGGATCAAATTTTTTAACAGTCACATCCCTCAAAACAGGACATTTTAAGTAACTTTGGATTCTGAATTTTAACGCAATTGGTTTCACCTGGTAAGCATCGAACAGTATGATATTGTGCTATGATACACACAATCTTGCAGCACAATCTCTTGCTGAAAGAAGCGATCGACCAAATCAGATTTAAACAATTTATATTCATTGACTTCAGTGTCATTTATATATAGGCCTATGTAGTAATAAATAAATATGAATATCACTTGGAACCGTTTTATATTCAATACAAGGTTGAGTTTGGTTCTGTTCAGTTGTGACGACAGACAATCAACATTTTAGAACTTACCAATTTTGACAATGCTCCCGGGCACACCGTACGGAATCGTTTTCCCGATAGTAGTATATTAATGCTGGATTCAGTCTTCAGGCGGTCCAACAGAAAGTCACAGATGGCAAATATCCCAGACCGTTCAATTCCGTCCCTACAACAAATGGCGTGTTTTTTTGTGCTTTAGATATATCAATTATCTGATTGGCGAATGTCGTTGGAACGTTACGTATCGTGACATTCGATTCGTCATATTAACTGAGGTAAATGTTTGGGGTCGAATGCGATCCGATTATCGCAAGAACTGTATGGATAGCCTAACTTCGTTGCTATTATTTTCCTTGCTGCAATCGTTCTCCTGTCTGTTCCATAAGTTTTTTGGGGTATTAATTCTTAGTTACAGTGAAATTTAAGGGCTCTGCCAATGATGCCATCGACAGAAATCTGAAAACATGGATGTAAATTCAATCAACTCGATGAATTAATTACCAAATGTCAACCGTTTGAAGGCGGCCTTACCAAATTTCTCTTCAGTTATTTTATGGGTTAGGCGATTCTAGACTATCATTAGGGTCCGTCGAAGCTAGACTAACAAATCGTTACCCTAGCTAGGACTCAAGACTTACAAAAACACTAGTCATCCAGCAAGCTTGTAATTTCACCAGAGGGGCATCCATTGTTGTGTCAAATTAGGCTAAGGACAAATACAGGTGAAATAATCTCAGCTCTCAATACGACTTGGCAGTCGCTCTACATATTTATAAAAATGTTCTTGTTAAGCGTCTGCTTTAAAAAGGACTTTATCTCATACGTGTCGCGTGAGGTAGCACTTACTCTCCGAGATGACTTCCAAAAGTGATATACATAATTCATTTCATTTCATTTCATTTCAAAAGAAAACATTCTCAGTTTGTTCTAATTATTAAAAAATACGGCGAGTTAGGTCAATAGACAAAGAAAGCAACATCAAAGACACTCGCAACAAACCAGAAAAGGCAGGAGGTACACAAGGATCAAAAGGGTTCCTTTCAAGAAACTGGCGTGACGTTGTCCCTTAGCTACGACATAAAACAACATATGAGACGCAGCTCCGTCCTGACCCCAATCCCTTTAATTGGGGCTAAGCTCATTTACCTGCAGTGTACAATGACAGTGTCCGGCTTATGTTGTTCATTCCAGGCCATCACCTGTTCTTTCAACAGCAGCATGTGGTCAGGGAGCGGAACCCCTTTGTCACCTTTCGACCATCCGGTGAAAGAAATATGTTGTAGAACATGAGGGTCCTTAAACTCTTTCTGCGGAACAAGAATGTGCAGACAACAATAGAGACGCAGTGCATGGTGACCTTTGATCAATTTAGATCAACAGTAGAATAAGGACATTTTGTATGGTTAAGAATGACTTAGCACACCGACAGTGCATGGAAGAAAAAAAATAACGTCCTTTCTAATATAACATTACAAAGATCAGTTGCAAAGTTTCTTCCGTTGGACAAAGTATATAGAAAAGAGATGTGGTCCTAAGAACGGGAAAAGTTATCTCACTTTACAGTAAAGAGCATATAAGCATTGGTATTTAAAAACGATAGCCATGCGTACCTGTTTTGACGAGAGGACAGATAGCTGTCGCACTGTCATGACATTTGAGACGCTGCTCTCCTCTAACAGCGTTATCTCAAACGGCCCAATTTTCATTGGTGTGGCATCAGTGGGATAATATCTAAGATTCTGGAAAAAAGACATCAGCACTGTTACTCGCATTTGTATAGTTACCACTGTGATTACGTTACATCAGTTCTTAGAGAAAGTAATGATATTTCAGGAATAGTATGGCGCTTCGTTGTTACTCTCTCCTTTTAATCTTTCATCTTTACAATCTAGGTAATTTAGCGTAAATGCATTAACTATGTCATCGGTACGTTATCTCACATTAGGTTAGCATGGATTACATTCAGTAGAAAGAGATTGTCTCAACAGATCACTGAGATCATTATCATATACATATAGTTTGCTAAAAACCAGAGGTGAAAATGGGGTACATGGCCGAACTAGACCGATAGGTGTCACTGTTGTGAAGTAGAACATATTAACCGCTGCTCAGCTGCTTTGACGATACCGAGGAACTGTTTATGCGTATACAGCAAGTATTTGAACGTATTGACAGCAGAGTTGGCGTGCTGTCCCATTTCACTCGCGCGCCATCTAGCGGACAGCTTATGTCTGCCAGTACCCCTTTCTTTGAGTTAGGACAACCTGAAGCCGATTTGTTGAGGTATTTTTCATATTTGATTTGCACACTTTGTCTCGTTCCAGTATCGCTTTGCGACATGTGCTTGTATTCTATCGTTCTATTGCTGATTTGCCAGTCACATGGATTGTGGATTATCTTAATCCATTGCGTTCAATACGCAAATATAGTAAACACAGACACTAATGCGGGTTTCATCTAAGACAGAACAAACTGAAAATCACATGTTGTATATTTTAGTTGATTTACAGACCTTTGATAAGTTGTTGAGCAGGATCAAGGTGGAACAGTTCTGTTCATAAATCAGTCTCCAGAAGTCTAACTTCCCGTCTCTATCAGGAATCTTGGTAACGATAAACGTGGACGTTTCTCGCTCCACCTATATGGGTAGATTAACAATTACTAAACACTATATTCATCAAGAGGAAAATAAATGTAAAATTGTAAATACATAGCTAAAATATACCAATAAACCAGAAAGGTTTTACGTCCCTTAAAATATAAATTCTCTTTTTTAAAATCTGAAATCAAAATCAGTCTATACAACAGAGCATGGGATTGTTGACGACTGAATAATCCCATCCAGTTATATTCTGAGAATAGTACAACGACCCAATCTAGGTCCAATATGCTCATTTATTAAATTGTTGACGACTATATACTCCCAGTCGGTTAGAATGTTAGAATAGTACAACGATCCAGCAGAAGGATCAATATGCTCATTTATTGGTTTGTTGACTACAAAATAATGCCAGTCGATTAGAATGTGAGAATGGTACAATGATCCAGGGTCCAATATGCTCATTTATTGTCTTGTTGACGACTAAATACTCCCAGTCGGTTAAAAAGTCAGAATAGTACAACAATCCAGTAGGGGGTCCAATATCCTCATTTATTGGATTTTTGACATCTAAATACTCCCAGTCGATTATGAAGAGAAATAGTAAAACGATCTAGTCGAAGGTCCAATATCCTCATTTATTGGATTGTTGACGAGTATATACTCCCAGTCGGTTAGAATGTTAGAATACTAAAACAATCCAGTAGAAGGATAAATATGCTCATTTATTGGCTTGTTGACTCCAAAATAATCCCAGTCGGCTAGAATGTGAGAATGGTACAATGATCCAGTAGGGGGTCCAATATGCTCATTTATTGGCTTCTTGACAAATAAATACTCCCAGTCGGTTAGAAAGTCAGAATAGTACAACAATCCAGTAGGGGGTCTAATATGCTCATTAATTGGATTTTTGACATCTAAATACTCCCAGTCGATTATGAAGAGAAATAGTAAAACGATCCAGTCGAGGGTCCAATATGCTCATTTATTGGATTGTTTACGACTAAATACTCCCAGTCGGTTAGAATGTTAGAATAGTACAACGATCCAGTAGAAGGATAAATATGGTCATTTATTGGTTTATTGACTAGAAAATAATGCCAGTCGATTAGAAAGTGAGAATAGTACAATGATACAGTAGGGGGTCCAATATGCTCATTTATTGGATTGTTGACGACTAAATACTCCCAGTCGGTTAGAAAGTGAAAATAGTACAACGAACCAGTCGAGGGTCCAATATCCTCATTTACTGGATTGTTGACGTCCAAATACTCCCAGTCGGTTAGAATGTGAGAATAATACAACGATCTAGTCGAGAGTACAATATGCTCATTTATAGGTTTGTTGACAACTAGATTCTCCCAGTAGGTTAGAATAGTGCAACGATCCAGTCGAGGGTCCAATATGCTCAGTTATTGGATTGTTGACGACTATATACTCCCAGTCGGTTAGAATTTGAGAATAGTACAACGATCCAGTCGAAGGTCAAATATGCTCATTTATTGTTTTTTTTGACGACTAAATAGTAATAAATACTCCCAGTCGGTTAGGATGTGAGAATAGTACAACGATCCAGTCAAGGTTTAATAAGATCATGTATTGGATTGTTGACGACTAAATTCTCCCATCCAGTTAGAATGTTAGAATAGTACAACGATCTAGTCGAGGGTCAAATATGCTCATGTATTGGATTGTTTCGTGAAATATGCGAGAGAGAAATTTTCACTAAAGTTAGAAATGCATAGTCGACCGTCAGTCAAAACGCCTTTGTGTTACATAAACGCCATTGATCAAGTATACGACGAAAACACCAACTAAACAAAAAGACAACACAACATTAACTGTTTCTTACCGGGAAATTGATTATTTCAATATAATTTTTTCCTCCAGGCACATTTGTTTTTAACCAAATTCGGTTCCCATGAACTAATAACAAAGATTTAAAATCATCACAACTGTGCAACAGATACAATTTTAATTTCATATTTTTTTAAATATATTGAAAAAAAAATCGCAAAGCTGCCCACTGAGTAATCACGTGACCTAAGATGTAAGTATGTGTAAGTATATATTTTCAAACCGTGATCCAAACAATATATAAGTAAGGATATACCTTTCAGAATGTAATCAAACTATATTGTTTACTAACTTTACTTAATGAAAACAGATGTTTATATTACTAAACCCCTCGTACTTGTCCACATAAAAAATAGATGAAATTTAAATAAATAATAAACAAAGTGTGGGCAGCATTTGACTTTTAATAGAAAAGAACAATCGTCGATGCTTCTCGGCAAAAAGATTAAATAGAAAATTAAAACGATTGAACAGGTCTCAATTTCCACAAATAAAATGTACATGCTAGCTATAAAAAAAGATTTTGTTTGTGCTCCATGTTATCCGTTTACCTGCAGAACTTGTATCAGCGCTATTAGCCCCCACCACGTTTGCTGGGGCTGAATTCAACTTGCATATCTGGTTTAGTACCTGCAGAAAAGATTGTCGCAAAATTAAGTTTTCGTTCTCTCGGTTGCAAATACTTCAACACACTCATGGGTAATTTTAGAAATGAATAACTTATATAGAGAACACATATTGTAGAATTATAGCAAATAAGGCGGTTTATTCGAATTACCACCAACATGTTGTTTACGACATCTGAATTGGTTGAATAATTTGTTCCACATGCGTTCGCATAGAATTCGCCAACACACGTCATAAGGGGCAATATTGGATTACATATGCTGTTAGACGTAATTCTCAAGCAAATATTAATATAAATATTTAAGCCAGATACGGAATTAAGTTATAATCAGCAATGTTAATAAAATAATGTTTATTTAAAAATGAATGCACATGAATATTCGTGATGATATGTCTGAACATAAACTCACCTCGTATTCATTCTGAATTCTCTGTTTAACATTTGCAGAGTATAGGTCCATGCTCGCGATCTGTTCCGTGGTGAAAACTGAACCACGACAAAGGTAACCATCCCGGACTAACCTGTATAAGAAGGCGTACTGCTCCTGTGGAAATAATGAATTGCAATGGGAAATGACCCTTCTCTCCCTCTGCTCAGAAGCAAAATCCAACATGACTTGATTTGCAAGACTTAAAACGCTTAACAGTGAAAATATTACAATATACCCTTAGTACACTACATACCAATAAATAAGCTAACAAAAAATCAAACATTACCTTTCTTTAAATAAAAAACGTAATCCTTAAATAAAGCTTCAATTATTTCAAAAGTATTGTAAAATTTTTTATTTTTTTTAAATTGTCCAAGAAATACATATTACACAGACCTTGGTTTGGACCATTTGTGTTCTTTGGTTTCTTAGTTCAACAACCGTCCGGAAAATATCTACTTCATTCTCTGATTCCATCGTCTTCATCATGTTCCCAAAAGCGATGTACGTACCTGTACGTCCAACACCAGCACTGGGGGACGACGAACAAAATATAGATTGTAAAGGACATACCAAGTTTCTGTTTGATGAAATTAAAGAGCCACAACCCACTATGACAGGACACAGAAATGGGTTTCATTTCACCATCTGCATTCACAACAGGTGTCCTCTCGGGTAGAATCTTGGACGACATAACTGTGTAATGGCTGTCAGAGGACTAGAGAGCCTATCTTATAAATATTACAAGGTTAAGCTGTTCAATTATTTTGGAAATATTTTCATGATAAGTGAATTGGTAATTATGTTTCTCTATGATCAAAATTGCTAATGGAGTAACTTTAAATGGTGTTCTTTCTGGGAAAAACGTGATAAACAAATAACTACCGTAACTTCATATTCACAATGTGTTTTTGGTATTTCTTTGTCATTATTGCAAAACAAGTAAGACATGAATGATACGTGTTGAGGTAGAAAGAGTATAGAGTAGTTCCACATATCAGTTTTGAGTAACATAGAATAAGAGAAACTCCGAACAAGGAAGTTATGTTGATAAAGATATTACTTTTAACTAATGATGGCATATTAAAGCCGAAATATATTATCTAAACCACCATGACTTCCTTGTTCGGAGTTTCTCTTATTTTATGTCAGAAAAAGTAACCTGCAATGGACGGCGATTGGTCCACTCAGTCTGCTGGCTGTACGGTTGACCTTGTCTCTGAGATCTATGACCCCTGCCGTGTCACGTGGTACATCGTGGTCAGGCCATGCCAGAAAGTGGAACTGCTTGATGTTTCGTACATAGTTACCCTGGAAACAAAATTTAAAAAACTGAACACCTTAGTTGGATAAAGAAGACGCATAAGATTTATCCGACCAATAAATATTTTACAAAATAATACGAAAGCACCACCTGATAAATGAAATGTGTGTCAAATGATTGAATACATGCAACGCTTATTTTATGATTGTAAAAGCATTTTCAACTATTGGAAGGATGGCAATTGATTATATATGTACAAAACAAGATCGTATTAAGCAAAATCGACAAATTACCTAGAATACATCTCAGACATTTGACACATCTGAGGAAGTGGGCTTGTGTCCACGAAAGCTCATGTATAATATATCTAGTTAATCTCAAAGATGTTTTTTCTGTGGTATTTTTTGTTACTTTGTCTCTAGAATACATGTTAATGTTAACTGGTATCAGCCATCAACACATTTATCAGTTGGATTATTTTGTTTGGTAAGCTTTGTACAAGTAACTACAAACATGGTAAATATGCTGATTTAAAAAGGTTTATTCAATGTCAAATGTAGTTTAGGGAAATGAAAATTAAATGATAAGGGCATTTTCTGATGACTATGAGACAAAATGCATTTGGTACAATGACATTAATAAAGACTATAGAGTTAAAAGGCATTTAATTGATGTATTTGGTTAGTAGTAGACAATGTATTACATTTGATCATCAATACATTTTATTTCAAGAAAAAAATAACTGTTTAGTTATTACATTCATGCTGTCGGAACTGGATGAACAGGGTTTTTTTTCTCAACAGGTTAAAACAGGTGTTTATGGTTGTTGTTGTTGTCATTGTTTAAAGTTGGAAGAAACACGCTTCATAAAATCATATCAAATCGTGGAATGAAAGCCAGCAATAATATTTGGATGTCATTGCCCATTGCTTCGTTTCATAAATGACACAACAAACCGTAAATACTTACCTTCGTAACTCGTAAAGTTCTGACACAATGGTCGACGTGGTGCTCAGTTTCCGTCACTTGGACACTAATACGTCCGTATTTTTTTACATCTGCGTCTGGCCAGTATTGCAACACTTTTACCTGGTAATGATACATTTCCATACATTAAAATATTTATTTCTGAATATCGCAAAAACAATTTATGTTGTATTAACTCAAAGTATGTTTGCCTGAACTGGCAAATCGTTAAAATGTTTATCGGATACGTATTTACTGTACTGGAATAATAGTTTACTATTTACTACTATGTATATTTAATAGTCATATGCGATGTAACAGTGTCAAAAGTGCAAATTAACTAAATAGTCCAAAACATTTGAGTTCAATTCTGTTGGAAACTTTCTCAATCACCGTTTCAATGTAATATTTTAAAGTTGTCTAAAATCTTATTTCATTACAGACAATCGCGCGACAGATGCTTTTTAAAATGTCATTGAAACTTTGAAATAAATGCCTCAAACACAATGACTGTGTAATATTTGTAGATCTGAAATACGATCATTGAAATTTGGAATTGTCGTTTGTGCAATTTATATTTTTACCTTTCCATTTTCAAAAAGGTTTGTCAACATAATAACTGTTCCTGTCTGTTCTTGCCAAATCATTCTCCAAAAGTCTTCGATATTTTCCTGTGTTGTTCCTAAACAAAATTTATTATTTAAAATTATTCACTTACGATGGTTGAATACACTTTTGAGGATCAAATATGTTCATTATGAATTTAAGGCATTTCTGACATGAAACACAAATCGCAAATCAGTTATTGATTGATTGATTGCTTGGTGTTTAAGGCAGTGCTCAAGGGTATTTCACTTATATGATGGCGTTGTATTGTAACAGTAGACAGCGACTATACACAACAAAAAATGTGTAGTCACTTTGGTGTTCTTGCTGTTGGAAAGATAATGTTCCTCCAATGCTAAGTATATCAGTATGAATATAATCTGGAAACATACTCCCGTTAGACAGAGGGCCAAAAATGTTTTGAACCAAACCCAAACCTCTGTAAAATACAACATTGACTTTAAACATACTTTGTCCCAATTCTCGTGTTTTTGTAACTGTAGCACAAATGCAAACATCAAGGAATAAAGTAATGGTTTAAAATCTACCAAATAACATGACAAATCTAAACATTCCTGACAATGATTAATATGGTTTAATCAATCATTCCCAACAAGTATAGTTGGTGCCGTGGATACTATTGTTTTCCAAACAAAATTCTGGTTATTACGAGAATGAAATGACTGAATTTTCGTCTGAACAATATCTGAGCAGACCGGATGCGCTTTAAAGTTCGCATATATATCTTCTCTATTGTGAATATAAGGCAACGACCTACGTATATGATAGGAACTCAGTCCTGAATCGAAATAAAGAAGGCAGAGATTCTGCGCATCCATACGCTTCTACCGAAAGCAACTGTATCAAACTTTAAGGCGTTCCAGTGTCTCGGAATTACGAGATTAATTGTCGTAATGACCAGTAATTACGATATTATTTCTGGCTTCTTTATCGTATTTACGAGTTAATGTCTCCTTACTTCTCGTAATTACAAGTTTTTCTCTCGTAATTATGAGAAATAATCTGGTAATTTCGAGAATTGTGTTTGGAAAATAATTATACCCATGGCACTAACTGGCCTCCGTAAATATACGGGCAGATGTATAAAACTGGAACATTCAAAATTACCGATAGCCCATGCGCCGTATAACCATAAAAAGAATACCCAAATACTCATCATATGGTAAATTTAATTTACCAATGCCAAATGTCGTAAAATAGGTCAAATAATAGACAAGTTTATCTATATGGGATGTGAAATTTAGTTTTTAAAACATAATATTAATAATTTAACGACACAAGTAAAAATGCATGTACCTTGTGACGCAATGTAATGTTTCTCTGTCCCATATCCCTGGAAGAATAACAAATGAGATGCAAAATAAGATAAATACTTTTGAAAAATAAAGTATTTTGTCGATAAATGCAAAATTCGGATTTGCAAAACTGTAGCCCCACAATGACATATGAAAATGTTAAAATATATAACCTTTTTGTTAAGAATTTTAATAAATATTTGTCATACGATGACACGTTTCTTGCAACATCAACACAAACAAACAGATGGAAATTAAAATCTAAAATCGCATCATTAATCACCGATAGGTTTCACAATGAAGATTCATGTTGCGACTCCAAAACAGGATTCACAAACATCGGATAATTTTTTAAAATAACAATATGCATTGAGTGACTTTAACGACTGTTGACAATAGGACGATAATCCGGACATAAGTTTCCATATATCACTTACTGCAACATACGAAGCGTTGATAAAGTCAGTTGTTGGATCGTTATCCACGGTTTCCAAAACCACACGAGTTGAATCGTCTGGAATACACATGGTAGAATAGAACAATTATAAGAGATAATACCCCTTTCGTTACTTAAAAAATTACAATCTGAAGTTAACAAAATAAAAAATCAAACAGTATTGTTCCTCTTAAATTTGTAACTAAAAAAACTTTCTCTAAAAAGTATCTGTCATATTTGATATTATTCTCGAGGTTGATTGATTTCCATCTTTATTACATTTATTTCTTTCTTTTATCTTTCGAGATTGGTTTTAAGCCTGCACCATCATACAGGATGTTTTTTTCGTCTTCACGCAAATAAATGTTTACAACTACGTCATTGATAAGCGGCTGTCCATTTATGAGCCACGTCACAAATCAATTTTTGGGTTTTCTGCGCGGAATTTTTTTACCTAACATGTCGTATCAGAAAAATTGTCTGAAACCAATAACCGCCTTTGGCATAAGGAAGTTTAAGTGCATTGGTAAGGGCGGTTATTGGAATACCTTTAAACCGTCATTAACAGCACAGCAATCTGCCTTTCCGCCTTAGAACATAAAACAAGTTCATACCAGTTAAATGCTCTAATATATTTCTTTTTAAGCGGCATTTAGAAGCTGAGCACTTAACAAAAAACATGACAAAGATGGATTTTCAACTTCTGGGTATATTGATAAGCGACGTTTCGGCCTAGCTGCTAAGACCGTTTCGAAGCAACGATTACAACGGTTTGTAGGCATGCAATCTTCCTATCACCTACATTGTTCAATATAGCAATCAATGACCTCCCTCTCACTATTAATAGCAAAATAAATTGTTCACTGTATGCAGAAGACAAAGCTATCTGGTTTTGTGCTAATAATTTACATGTAGCAAGGAATTATATACAAGGGGCTCTAAATGATGTTTTGGTTTGAAGTAGGCGTACTTGCATTAAATTCTCACAAGCCAAGACTGAAGCTGTTTTGTTTACAAAACGAAGGCCTAATTTTTTACCATGTTTATATCTCAACGGTGGCCTGATTAAAATTTCTCATTCTTTCTTTACTTATGTATCATTTTTTACAAGAGTCTTGCATGGGGTGAACATGTTAATTCAATCATTTCATTGTCAAAAGGTGTTAAATTTGATGCGCTCCATCTCTGGAAAGTCCTGGGGTGCCAACAAAATAATATGGTACTATTATTGTACAGGGCTTTAATAAGATCCTGACTTGATTATTGCTGCGCGGCATATGATTTAGCCTGTCGCACACTCAAAGATAAGGTTCTGTGTGCAGCTCTCCGACTGTGTACGGTGACACTGAGAACAACTCCACTATCAGTCCTGCAGGTACTATGTGGTGAGTGGTCATTGCACATTAGACGCCAGTTTAAAGTTCTTAAGTTTGCACTTTAGTTCAAATCTGCCGTTGATAACACCCAAGAGCTTTTAAATATGGAGCTACTGACTTAATGCGGGATTCAAATGCATGGAGTTACCTCCCCTTATCTCAACAGCTTGTAAGTCCCTCCATGGCACTTGCAAATTTCGTTTGTGTCAGTCGATCTGCACCATCAGTTGAAACAAAAAACTGATCCACCCGAGACATTGAGGCTATGTTCCCTGAATCACCTTAAATCTAACTGGTCGGAACACTTACATGTATACACTGACGCCTCCAAGTGTCCAGACACGGGTAGAGTCGGGGCGCCATTCTAATGTCCATAGATTTGGGTATCTAGGGGGACCAGACTCCAGGACCATTTATTACATTTTAATGATGAATTAATGGCAATTTTATCGGCTGTTAGATTTTTAAGTGATTTTAAACCTAAAATGTATGTTATATTTAGTGACTTGTTACGTGCTTTACAAGTCATCAAATCATTTTCATATGAAAGATCTGCTCCTTTAACTCGTGAATAATTTGTGTATGCTCTGTTTTTAACTATGAAAGCATCAATGTGTGTTTTGAATGGATTCCCAGTCATGTGGGCATCCAGGGGCAATGGGTTAGCTGATGATCTAGCCAAATCAACTTTCATGCATGAACAGATATCTAATGAACTTTCTCTTTCTGTTACAGAAGTAATAAGTTATGTTAAACCTTATTTTATATTCTTGTGGCAAACTGAGTGGGATATGGTGGCAACAGGCAGATTTTTTTTTGTTAGTTTTTCCCTTTGGTTTCTGTTCCTGTTTTATCTTTGTCTGCCAGAAAAGCAGAGGTTTTAATTTTTCAACTTTTGTCAGGCCATGTTCCTTTAAATATTCAATCTTCATGACTCAGATCTTTGTAACACTTGTTTAGTTGAAGACTCCATCTCACATTTTTTATTCCATTACACATTGTATCGTCGTCAACGCATTTCATTTTTCGATTCGCTTAAAAGCTTGGGTATTGTCAACCCGTCTCTTCAAACTCTCTTTAAACTGAGGAAATCAGCTGACAAAACATTTAAAATCACTGCTAAATTTATCATGGAATGTCATAAGTTTAAGATGTTTTATTACTGAGCTATTTGTTTTCTTTATATGTTGCAGTGCTTTTCAGTGTATTGTTATTGTAGTGTAGTGTATTGCATTGTGGGTGTAGTGTACTGGTATTGTACTGTACTGTTATTGTAGTGTTTTGATATTGTAATGTAATGTCAGTGCAATGTAAAGATGTGGTTACGTATTGCTGTGTACTGTGTAATGTATTGTATATTGACAATTTTTGTGTCTTTTAGAAAGTGACCGTTAGCAGTATTTTCGTTTTTTAGGATAACAATCTCTGGTAATGAACAGATTCTATTTCAGAACATTTTGCAGACTGAGACCCTAGCTGGAATCGAACCCACGACCCTCAGTCAGACACCGAGTCGCCAGCAGTAAATGCCGGCTACCTAAACCACTAGAATCTGTTATTAAAAATGGCTTCCAAACTTCGCATACTCACATGGCAATATACCTTTGTACCGACATTTGGCCACATTGTGGGACTTCATTGCTTCATCTGTTGACTTCGTCAACTGTCGTGGTAATTTCTATAGAACAAGTAGATTATTACAATAGAACTACATAGGTTGAAATCCCACTAAATGTCGAATGTGTCTTCTATCCACTCCCTCTTAAGGGCATAGAACCCGTCTCTAGACGTTCATATTATTGGACTTGAGTAAGACGTGATACGTATAGAGAAAATAAAAAATAACTAGGTAATGATAATAAAAGTATACGAACGCTCCAATTTTTTAAAAGCTGTGACCATCTTCTCTAGCCAAGAGTTTAATTCCGAGGTACTCTACATTACAACTCTTGGCGGATCAAGCGTATAAAAGAAGAATGTACAGTGGCACCCTCTGTTGAATGAGGTGATCACTAAAAAAACAACCCTGCAACTTTCGTTATTGCACTCGCCCGCTTTTCGACTATATTGGAGTATTCCCGTAATGTGCTATCTGATTGGTGCCAACAAGTTCCGAGGCAGCTAATCAAATGTGTGGCTGTATATTTTGGCTTTGTGCGCTTGATCCGCCAAGGGTTGTAATAAAGTGTAGGTCGGAATAAAATCCTTGATTAGCGAAGATGAGATGTGACGTATTTCAATCAGAACGAATAACTATGTTTTTGATATAAATCCGGGCCAATTAGTCTTTCAGGCTGGATTAGATTACCATGCAAATTACCATGATATTTCCTATAATAAATTATTCTGAGAAATTGTACATAAATTCAGGTTTGAATTGGTGTTTTACAGGAGTTTCTATCATTTCCTTATCTCTTATTTTAAAATTGGATATAGTAGCAAAAACTAAATTAACACTGAAACGTACTAATTGAAATCAAACTTTTTTTTTTATTAATTAGTTTCTAAAATCTTTCAGACGAAAACTTCACTTTTAAAGAATAATTTTACACAGAGTTATCTAAAATTAACATCATTTGACAATTGCAGAATAATTTCAGAATAATCAGAATAAATGTTTACCAGAAATTCGTTTTCATACGGTTTTTCTGCCTTCAGTCCTTGGTTTACAAACTCCACAAGATCTGTGAGATAGACAGCAGTAGGTGATCGTCCTACAGCCATGCTATTGGCATACACTACACCGTCTGGAACGAAAATCTCCAACCCTTCGTCTTCGAAAATAAGTCGGAAGAAAGCGTTTTGAATTTTTAAGCATTGGCTAAAATACGTTTCGGCGGATTTTGCATTTCTTTACAAGACATAAGCTGTGTTTGTTGTTTCGCTTTCGTAATGTATTAATCGCTTAAATAATTAATAACAAAAACAATAAAAAAAAGCAGGTTTAATCGAAGTTTTTGTCTGTGCATGATCACTGCAAGCAGTATTGGTTGGAGCAGGTTAACTTAATTCCAAAATATATAAATTGTCAGAGTTTTATTTTCCTCTCTGTTAATTATGTTTTGCATCAAATGAATGGCATAAAAAAATGAAATTCATTGTCATTTTAATCGAGACGTGTATATGTACCAATATACTGGCACAACATATCAATATCCAAACAATTAACTATCTGGCTTTACCTCGTTTTGGGGTTTCAGCATCTTCATTGATATGAAAGACTTGGTATGAGTACTCCCCATTTCCTGTATTCTTGTCCTTTCTGTTAAACACACACACAATTATTTGCTAGAGAATAACAAATAACTAAAAAGATATTGTTTTGTCCTGAAGATAAGAAATATTAATCTTAATACATTTCGATTTTATGATTCCGTCATCGATTCCACACGTCTTTGTAATTAAGCACCACGTTCAAGTCATAACACTTATTAGCTTGAGAGCACTGCCGTCATCAGGTGACTATACCAGGAAGTAAAATCACCAAGAAATTAACTAAAAACAATAACAATACCGTTTTTTAACCAGGACAATGACAGCTACAATGACAAGTAGAACAATAAACCCTGTGACTGCTCCGGCAATTCCTCCTATAGTTCCATCACCAAGAGGCGGCGAATCTATAATACAATGGTAGAAAATATGGATGATCCTAAAATGTAAATTTTCCAAATATTATGAAAACGATATTTTTATGTTAACAACAAATGAAAAACCACTTAAAACAGATAAATGGCGTGCATAATTACAGACTACAAGTTAAACACAGAGATGAAAAACAACAACATTCTTCAGTTGGCTCACACAAATAGATTGATGGATGAATTGATTTTGATTTTTGTTCACACGTACGGGCATTTCAGTCGGCGTACCACCCACAACGACACCGGCGGCAATACAAAAACACACATGATGCGCAAGAGATAACAGAATAGATTCAACTATCAGATGTCTTGTAGTTCCGGTACACAGGAACCCGACTTTACAAACACCTACTTCTGACACCTAGGCAAGAACCAATTACATGACAAACTAGAATCTTTATTCACACCTGCTATAATTATCACTTTATATAGGCAGACTCTTACTTTTAACATACTGTTTTTACACAAGCCCTTGTCTAGACCTGTTTAATCTACCACTTCCTCCATATTGTCATTGGCACCTCTCCCCCAGTACTGCGGGTATATATAGTGGACCCTTATCATTTCACTTTAGACTTG
>JAVFBZ010159077.1:5193-18027 GCA_032466195.1 Katharina tunicata | reverse complement strand
TCAGAAACTTATCAGAACACGAGCTCGGTGATTTCGGGACCGGTGTTATTTTAAACTTTTTAAATGCACCTTGACCAAGACCTCTTCGCGGATCGTAAGGTAACGCGAGAGGTCTGGTTCACGCGAGACTAAACAGCTTACAACTTTTTCGAAGGATAAGGATAGCTTCTATTTCCGGTGTGACGTCACGTAAACACAAATATCATCATTGATGTCACACAAGTCGTGTATTTTTATGCTTTTCTTGGCGTATTGTGAGGAATAAATTTGGGCCCGATATGCATACACCTTGAAGACTTGCAATGGGAGAATTTGAACCTGCCGTCGGTTTGACAATGGTGCAGCGTTTGGTTACAAAGACAGCACTGCAGATTGAGACCGGCTGATAAGTATTGATGTTTCCGTTGAGTTAAACAAGTTGGACTTCATTAGTTGCTAATCTTACACTTAAGACTAGATGTTGTAAAGTTATGTTGAACTGAATGATTAAAAGAAACTATATTTTTGTTGACCACATTCTCTGGATATAGGTATGGGTCAATGAAAAACGTTCTCTTCTTTTAATAAATAAAGTAAATTAATTAAAAAACTAGCTATAAATAAATGTTATACATGTACAATGTAGCAGAAGAAAGTTACTGCCAGAAAAAAAAGAAGCAAACCTTTGCCGTAGTCTAAACAACTATATAAATACAGGCCAATCAGATCTTCAGAATTAAAATCAGAATCTGAAAATTCGACATCATGGAATGCTTGATGTGTTTTAATGGCTACAAAAACTGCCTTCTGGACCTATTTATGTTCATTTCTAAGAGTTCTCAAGACTAGAGAGTCAAAAACAAAAAAACAAAATCTTCCAGGTACTGTGATCAATTAAAAGTTTTTTTTCACCTTCTTGCAGCCCACATGTACCTAAACAAGGATGCAAAGAGAACAAGTTTTGGGACTATCGACCGGTGGCTGAGGGCACATTGCCAAATGTCATGCAACAACAACAACAAGAGACACCCCAAAACAGCAACAGTTTAAATAATTTAACAAATTTGTCTAAATACAATATTGTGAGTTGGGTGAAAATGTTCCACAGCCATGTTAAATAATAAACCACTAAGGTGGTGTTGCGTAACATTGAAGTCCGGTTATGGCATGCAATTCAGGTATGCTCTTTTGAATTTTGACAGCCTATGTGCATTTGTTTGTTTGTTTAATGTTTAACACACTAAATCTACTGCCTGCTCATGAATGATCTAAATGATTACTTGTGAGACAAATGAGCGCTACATGGATGTATGTACAAGTACATGTATAATGCAGGACTGGAGAAGACAGTCTATCTATATTTAAACAGGGACAAAGGCAATGCATTAATATGTTACTAATTTTAGCATTCCATCTGTCCAGTGCAGACTGGATACTGGTCAGTGCTGCCTGTGCTGGTGATTAACATGGTCAATCTGTCAGAATGCTACATGCACATCCATTAGTTTGTCTTACGGTCTTAAGGTCCAATAGGAATGTGGCTATTTCTTGAATTACTGGAAACAGTCAGTGGGTCAACCAGCACTGTCTATGAATAATTAACTATAGCCTTTATGCTGAAGACATAACAAAAAAAATGACGAGAAAATGTTTTTTTGCTGAGAAAGAAACAAGTTTGTCTAACGTGTATAAATGGATGTTGCTCACACAAATTGTTGAAAAATTGGTGTACTGTAAATCAAATATAAGCCACAGAATGTTTCTTAAGTTTTGATCTGAGCCTATCCGAGGGCCTAGATAAACAGATGATGGTGTGCCTAGACTGAATTTTATGACATTCTAACATAAACTAATTATAATTTTTCCATCATTATAAAATCTATATGTTTGTAAAAGACAATACAATAACCATCATCTGATGCATGAACTGTACTCAATGAACTTTTCATAAATATGTCTGATGAAAAAAATGCACAATAGCATCGCATGAAATTAAGAAAACAAGACACGGAGAACAAAGGCTTTTTCTAGTGCAATGAGAGTTTGAATTACCTAGCGGCAAATACTATTATAATTCCGTCAATAATTCAGACATTCAGTGTTGTTGTTGTGTCTTATAAATAACTTTTATATTGCAAATTCTATTAACCTTTTCACAGCACTAGTGACCTAGATTCTTTGTTCATACATGTAGCTGAAATACCTACGTCTAGATGTACGTTTCAATGCAGAGAAACAGAAACAAGAATTCCCTATTCCATCTCCTTAGCTGAATAAAAGGACTAAGGTGTAGATACATTTAAGCTCTAGAAGTAACTTATAAACATACCTAGAGAAAAAAGTGTCAATCT
Source organism: Katharina tunicata (assembly GCA_032466195.1). Taxonomy (NCBI): domain Eukaryota; kingdom Metazoa; phylum Mollusca; class Polyplacophora; order Chitonida; family Mopaliidae; genus Katharina; species Katharina tunicata. The sequence goes on along the minus strand of JAVFBZ010159077.1, from coordinate 15,697 downwards.
AAGCTATAGTTATATATTAGGTTTACAGGGAAAAAAAAGAAAAAAGTAAGGGATTGACACCAAACACACCAAAGGCTCTTATCCCTTCCCTGTCTTAAAATATATACTTCAATATGTACAACATACTAAACATCTTTTAATAGTTTAATATTCCGGATCAGTAGTAACATGTAACTGTTGAAGGCTATGTTTTAATTGATACGGTCATAATTTAAATATAAATGGCTTGTGTGGACCTTTATGAAGCGAGTTTGCTTCTTAACATAATCAAAGAAGGTTATGATGCTTACAACTTTTTCTATCTATCAATACATGTCTTTTCAGTATAAATATGTTTTAATATTTTCATTTCAAACCAGGAGTCCCTTGAGCATAACTACAAACATAATATGAAATACTGTCAGGCAGAAAAAAAAACAAACTTCTATTGAGCTGAGAAAAGGTATAACATACGTACACATGTATATATATATCAATGAAGAAAGGTACACCAACGTTCTATAAGTTTGGATACATGAAATCTCTCACTAGCAATTATAATAAAATGGTAATAAAATAAAATAGAAATATTGGAGTCACATATGTGTCTATCAAACAATTAGCCTAGCTCACGGAATTCGGAGCTCATATCCAAGGTAAGAAAGAGCTCAGGTGGTCTGGTCATAGAAATCGTTCAGTTTCGAAACACCGCTGCCATTTTTAATATAATTTGTTATTATGTGATAGTAGCTAAGATACGCCTATGATTCCCCTTCCTTGATGACGTAAGATTGATTGACAAACAACATGCTCTTGCTCGCGATTCATCAACACTATCTTGAACAGAGTGACAGCCAATGGGACAGATTAGAACGGCATAAAGTGGCGTCACGATACACCCCAAGCTTGATTTTGGCGAGAAATTCTTTGACAAGACGACATTTCAAAAGTTAGTCAGTTATTGTGGATCACGAAACAGCCCTCGTACAGCAAAACTATGGAATATTTGGGATAAACTATGGTCACCTGCCGAGCTAAATAGATTAATTGTGTCAGGTAAGTCTTAAAGATTACATTTTTGATTGATTTTCTTGCTATTTGAAAGCTCTAAAGTTGCCGGGACAAATCCATCCCGCACATACCGCATACTTTTCAGGCGCACACTTCTAGGGCTCACCTTAACAGCCCAGATTCTAGGACTACAATTAGCCTGTATAAAATATGTATATAATATATGAACGCAAAGGCATTTTGTAAATTTATACATTATATTATATAATACTTACTGTTGCTGGATTTCAAATCCCTATGAATCAAAGGTATAGGTCCTTCTTCATGGAGGTACAGCATACCACGAGCTATTTGCATAGCCCACTCCAATAAAATTTCAGGTGGAATTCGACGGCCACTCAAAACACGATTAAGAGACCCCCCTCTTGCATATTCCATCACCAAACATAAATTAGGTTCTTTCAAACATACTCCTTTTAGAGCAGCTATATTGCGATGGTTCATAAGCCAAAACATTTTAGCCTCTTGGCGAACATTTTCTATTGTAACACTAATTGGCTCATCTGGGTCCTGTCTTGCTGCTTTGACAGCAACTTCCTCCCCCTTCCATATACCTCGATAAACTTTACCAAACCCCCCTGCACCAATGACTTCTTCCAATTCCAACTCATCAAATATAATTTCAAATGGTCGACCAGCGGTGAAATGTGGCACATTGATTTCTGTAGCTACGGCCACAAAATTGCTTGGAAAGATACCGACTTTTTCTTGTATTTTTCCCGTCCACCAGCCTTCGTCTCCAGAAATTCGAACATCTTTTGACAAGACCTCGACTTCCGTCCCCTTTCTAAGTGTCAATTCATCTTCCCTAGTCGCTTCATAATCAAAAATTGCAGTGAAGACTCGGTCTTTATTGTCCTGGTATCTGCTATGGTGTGTTTTGGAAGGATCCATTGGGGCCAGTATGTCAAGCATACGTGACAAAATCTAGTGGAAGCAAACTGTCGCCTTTCGGCGAAAATGTCAAAATCTACCAACATGAAAAATGGATATTTGGATGCCTTGCATCAACGTGTCGGTTTAGCCCATTTGTCATTTTTTTAGCAAAGTAAAATAGTAAAAATGATTGTTTACAGGTTTGCGCTTTCCAAAATCATCAATACAAGGAATAATTGTTCCTCTGGGGTCTCTAATCCACCAAATTTTTCCCATCCTTTCCGATCTTTGTCAGCTGCATTTGGAACGTTCCGCCGCCATATTCTTGTACTTTGACCTTCAGGCCTTAATAGGGTGGGGTGACGCTATCATTGGCTAAATATGATCACGTGTCCAAATATTCTTGTTTTGATTACGCAAGGTTCAAACTAATCTTTCAAAATCTGGAAAAAATGCATATCTGTGAGATTCCAAATAATTTTCTACGTCTGAACGATTTCTTTTGCGTTTATCGTAGATCTCATTGCCAGTGCGCGTTGTTCAGCGAGACTTTCAAAATGGCCGCCATCGGAAGCGAGCGATGCAAATGAAAATGCCTTCTAATAAGAGAAATGAAGATGTTTAGATATCGCTGTCATGACCCGGCCCTTTTGAGGGGCGAAAATAGGGCCTGACTTTAGATCTAATTCAAATCAAACAAATGTTTAACAGCAGGAGGCGGACAGAAATGGGGTCTCACACTTTAGATATTTTGCGTCAAGGTCTATGGGCCTCTATGACTGGTGGATGGTTCTACGATCCACGACAAGGTGTATTTTGTAACACTTTCCATCTCTACCTGTGGATGTTCTTACTCATATTCCCGCTGATATTACACTTGGTAGGTCAAACACGAATGGGTAATTTCACTCATTAAACGAAGCAGCTAAATATGTTGAAATTAAAGTTAATTTGGACTGCCATGAAAAAAACAACACAACTTCCTTATTTCTTTAAAGGTTTTGATGAGAAACAGTATTAAGATGGTTTAAATACCACAGCTGTAATTCAATTCAGTGTTAATCACAAGTCAATCACATTCTTCTTTAACGGGTCACTCAAAGTCATTCATAAAATGAGCACAGCTTCAGCAAGTGGATGGCTGGACGGAAATTCTTGTGTTTCTTGTGCTGATGATCAATTGGAAGCGTCTCCCATTGGTGACACATTGTCACATTGGTGAAGTAACCTTTTGAAGCCTGTTTTTTTTGTGTGGTGTGCGGTTGAGTAGGAGCCTCCTGTGCCCTGGTGCTCGCTGAGCTAAGGGACACAAGGAAGCCGATCTGTTGTGGTTTCCTGTTTCTCGTCCTGTAAATGTATTGTGGCGCCTTCTATGTGGCAGGTGTTACTTAGGGTGGTTCCCTTCACCCATTGGGCTGGCACTCTGTCATATAAGTGAAATAACCTTAAGTATGGTGTTATACTACAATCATTCAACCAATCAACCTATTTGTCTTGACATGTTTTGACCTTAACTGCAGTCATACAATGTTATCAAAAACAGGAAATTTAATTTATTTCAAAAGTGAGAGAACTTGCCTTAAATCCTTAAGTTTATCTAAAAAATAAATTTCAGTTCCGAACAGTAATTGTGCCATTCATTTATACAAGAGGTATGTTGCAGGCTGCTACAGAGATTGCAGAGGGTTTTTAACAGCTAGTTTTTGTCTGGTTTTACTCCAAACACTGGTCAGCTTCACATTGTTGTCATATAAGACAAGTGAAACACTGTTTTGTGTCCTGGAATTGTTCTGTATTGTGTGTGTGTTGCCAGGTGAAGTCGTGGGTGGTCTCCTTCCAATGACAGGTACACCATCAAATAAGTGAAATAACCATAATAATGGTGTAAGACCCCATTCTGACAAATGCCAAGCTAATAAAAAGCCCTCTGGCTTATTGCAGTATGTTTCCAGATTATATTCATGCTGTCATACTTATCACTGAAGGAACATTATCTTTCCGATGGCAAAAACATTAAAGTGACACCACATTTTATGTTGTGTTAGAGTAGCTGTCTACTGTTAAAATATAACGCTGTCATATAAGTGAAATACCCTTGAGCACAGCGTTAAACACCATTCAATCAATCAGTCAAACCAAGTTAATAAAAAAAATCCTCAGAATCGTTATATTTCTTTGAGTAATAAGCATGTTTTTACTTCTTTTTTTGATACTTCAGACACTTCCATCCTCGTTAATTCTCTGGTCTATATACTGCGCTGTTATTGCACTGGTGTTCATTGTCATCAAGATTTTCAACTACTGGTTACATCATATGTTTGATACTGGAGAAATCATAGAAGAATCCAATGGAGAAGTCAAGTCTGAGAAGATGGGTAGCAGTGGCTTGTCAGAGGAACAAACAAGCAAGAGGAGCCACGGCAAGTAAGATATTCACATTTTATTAATGGGTGATTTTCAGAAAGTTGTGAAATAGAAAAATATAATTTGAAATAGCTTTTTTTAGGGGGTATTCGAAAGTTTCAGGTAATGATATTATGGATAGTATAATAGTATAGACTTTTGTATGGATTCCAGTTTCTTGCTATATAGGCTACATTTTATCAGTTTGGTTGTTACTTCGTTCTCAAGTAATATATTCTAAATTTGTGTTTCATACAAAAGTATATTTATAAAGCTAAGAGACATCAGGCAGTTGATTTGTTATGGTGTCCTTTTTTTCATTGTGTAAATTTCTCGTGGCGTCTTTTGTGTTGCCAGTGTTGTTTTAAGGTGGTTTTCTTCACCCATTGCCCTTGCATGCTGTTATATGAGTGAAATAATCTTAAGTATGGGGTAAAACCCCAATCAAACAAAAAAAGAAGTTAATATTGGAAGTTTGTTACCTTTGTCCACAGCACAGGGAGGAAGAAGCAATGAGAGAAAGTTTTAGTATTGATGTTCTTTATAAATGATCTGAAAAAAAATCTGAGAAAGGAAACTTAGCATGCTGAGCTGGTCAGCATAATATGTACCCGAATTCTTCAACCCTTTCACCCCCTCTGAGTGTGTTTAGTCGAATAGGTAACATGAAATTAGACCACAAGCAAATTTGGGAAAGGGCGTAATCCAATTATAAATAATTAATTTATTATTATAGCCTACTTTATAACTTATTAGTTAGCCTGGAGCCTGAGATTAACCAAGTTAGACGGACCGAGAGTCTTATTGTTGCACAATCTCAGGGCGTGAAAAGGTTGAAGAATTAGGGTATCTTAAAACGAGATGAATAGTTAAAAAGCTAACTTTTAGCATGATTAATTCTCAATTTTATCAAGGTTATGCACAGATATAAGTACACAAGTCCCTTTCAGCGTATTACATGTAAGGTGATACTTTGTTCTTTTTTAGGCCTGGTGATAACATTGAAGGTATTGAGATGTCCGTGATTGATAGGTCTAATGAGTCGAGTGTCACGCCTCCTGTACAATGCAGCTCACGTACATCTCTGACTGAGAAGATCGGAGATGGTCAGTTGGACAGACAGACATCTTCAGGAGGTATGCCATGGTTTGGATTAATTTTCATCTTAATGGTGAAGATGGTTAAATGTCACGCTTTGATATAAAGTTCTTGCATCATAATCAATAATCCATACTGATGTACAGATTTTTTCCATTTTTATTTAAGATCATATTGGTGTGGATATTGAATTTTTTTATTCAAACAGCTTCAAATCTACATTCTGCATGGTTGAGCATTTGACTTCAGAGTCCCCTTCACTGTACCTGGAATAGGTTTGATTCCCCTAGTGGATCTTTAATAGTTCGCTGGGTGTTTTTTTTTTTATGAGGTTCCTTCTCGGCTATCCACCATACACCAGCAAGGCATATGTCGTCATATTGGTGAAATACTCTTGAGTACGACGTTAAACACCAATTAAATAAATAAATAATAATCAAATCTACATTCCTTAGAACAGCCTAAAACCCAAATCAAACAAACAATCTGTATTTCTATGTCAATATTTTGTAAAATAAAATTTGATAAATGTCCATTTTATTACTTTTGAAGTGTTATGTAATTGGGATAGCCCAAGAAAATATCATCGTCACTCCTCTATCAACCAGTCAATGCTTTCCCTCAACTACATTTTCTCTTTACTTTGCGCTTGTAGGTTCTGGTACAAAAGTAGCACCTGAGAAAGCAGACATTTATAGAAAGAATTGTACAGACGAAGCTGGTTAGTAAGATATATCTACCTAGTTATTAGTTTTACTGCCCTGTGATTGGTTGTTGACTGAATTGCCAATTAGATGGAGTTCGGTTGGATTATTGGTGGCTGGTATTTACTACTGACGATTTGATGTCCTTGGTTTCATCTGGGCCGCATATAGGCTCCTTCACAAAAAATATGAAAAGCTAATTTTCACAAAAGTTTTCATTATTTTTTGCTTCCAAATGACTGAAAGGAGTATTTATTTGAGTGTTTTAACAATACTTTGTTGAAATAAAGATTCACAAACTTCTTTGACTGTTTTGACTTAAATTTGAATACAGTAAGAGAGAAAGCTCCACAATTGTCTTTTCAATGAATTGATAAGTGTGGTCCTCCCACCTATTTTATTTATTGCTTTATCACTGTCAAATAAATTGTTGTAGTGTCACAATGAATTTAATGCCACATTATAATCTGATATCAGAAGCGTAATGTATCATCTTCTTACCGTTCCTGTAAAACTCCCGTCAAACAAGCAAACTTAATGTTGAAGTTTCCATAGCTTTGAACAAGCAACCCAAGCTTCTTTGAACAAGCAACCCAAACTTCTTTGAACAAGCAACCCAAACTTCTTTGCTAAAATGAACAAAGAAGCCATGGAAATTGAATTCACACCAAACTCGGTCTTCACATTCAACTTATATAAGGGAAGTTTTCCAGTGGCTGCAGAGTGCGTGGTGTGTTTTTTTACGAGGTTTCTTCACGCTTTTCCACCATACACCTACAACGCAAATTAATAATTAATAATAAGTTGTCATATAGGTGAAATACTCTTGAGTATGACTTTAAACACCAATCAAACAAACAAACAAACAAAACAATCACATTCAACTAATTTAAAATTTAAAAGCAATCCATTAGTTAAGTTATAGCCTTCAGGCCAGAGCATAGCTGAAATACCGCTGAATGTGGTGTTTAACACCAATCAATCAAACAATCAATCCTATTTCTGGGCTGATTAAAATTAAAAAGGGCTAATGAAGTAAAATGGCTGAATATTTCTAGTTGTTGATTTTGATATAATTATTGATTTCTATTTTCTTGTAGGTGTGGACAGAACCGATGTAGCTACTGAGTCGAGTAACAGTGAGGCTAACAGAGCCTCTAATACTTTAATCACCACTGCTGAGATAAATGCTGAGTTATCTGACAGCGAATTGGGAGCCTGTGGAGGAGTAGCGGGTGAAAGACCCCTTAAAGAGGACAGCGATTCTGACCTGTCACCAGGCCACAGGATAAAGCCGCGCAAACATCGTAGAGCTGTAAGGAGAACTAAAAGTGCCTTAGAATCCAGCAATGTTGGGGAGAAGCCCATTGCCACTGCTGGTAGAATGTCACTACCCTTACGGCAAAGACCAAGCCTCTTCGGTACTCAAGACGATGATCATGTGTCAAGGAGGGGCCTTGGAAAAGTCGCTCCTCAAATAATACACTCGGACTCCTCAGAACACAGGAAAACCAGTAAAGACAGAGTGAAAAATGTTCTTTTTCGAAGTATAGAATCCAGTCCAGAAAATTTATCTGCAGCGTCAAGACGTTCAGAAAAGGCTGAACGTGTACGAACCAAGCTAAGACCTCAAAATTTTAACTCTTTGGAAAATCTAGAAAATAAAGAAAAAACTGCAATGCATGCTGGTAGTGTTCCTGATAGAATATCAATATGTGAAAAAGACAAAGAGCCTCATGTGGAGAAATCTACGTCATTATATATTACGCCAGGGCATAGGACGCCCAGTATATATCACACCCCTCAGTCAAGTATCAGTGATCAGTCAGATATTAGTATGGGTGAAGTCTGGCCCATGGACAGCAGTCATAGTAGTGAGATAGACAATACACACAGTACTGTGGATAGTTCTCTGACTCCAAGTGTTTCATCGTCGGATGGTGCTGAAGTATCATATTCCAGCAACACTCTAACGGAAAAAAATGTTAACTCCTCGTGTAGGGTTCGGACAATCAACCCTCGTGGTAAAGACATAGCAAGTGATGCTCCGAGAGAGGCCCCTATGAAGGGAGGTAATTCTAAGTGTAAGACAGAACCTCCCATACCCCAAAATACCTCTCAGCCTGGAAATGTGGTTGGACTTTACTGGCTCTTCAGCACTGACAGTGATTCCATGACATCAGGTATCTTAAGCCAGTGTGTTACGACAAACTTATCTTCTTTGCTTTTTCTAGGTCCCTGATCCATAGTGTTAGCCAGAAATCAAAAACAGGGTGTCTCAAATCACTATTTTCAAAGAAACAGGGTGTTTCATTTGATATTTTTCCTATCTCTCACATGTTAAATTTGACTGAATTAGGGTGTCTCAAAGACACCGAGACACGCCTCTGGCTAACACTATGCCCTGATCACAACTTGGAAAAAGTGTGAAATTTTTCACAATCACAAAATCTTAATTTCAACAACTTCTCACACGAAATAAATGTTCAATGTCAATCAATTATTTAAAAAACTTGTCTCCAGACACAGCAGGTTGTTGGGTGGGTGTCTTGGTGCTGTTTGAGCTAGGGGGCATCAGGAAGGCAATTTGTTTTTTCGTCCTGTAAAGTCATTGTGATGTCTTGTGTTTTGCCAAAGTCATTTAGGGTGCTTTCCTGCACTCATTCATGTCATTGGGCTGGAACGCCGGGTGTTTTTTTTGAAAATTGTTTTATGACCCACCGTCATGTGAGTGTTAATCCTCAACAAAGTAAATAATCTAGTCTGCTTCTGTATTGGTCTTTATTTTTTAAGGATCTAATTTTCGTTGAAGTTTTCCAATGGCTGAAGATTTAACTGGGTGGTTTTTATGAGGTTTCTTCCGGGTTTTCCACCGTACACCGGCAATGCAAAGTCTTCACATATAGGTGAAGTACTCTTGAGTACGATGTTAGACACCAATCAAACAAACAAACAAACTAACTTTCATTGATTTTCACATTTACTACATGAAATTTCCCTCCATTTTTCAGATGTATATTAAATATTCTTTAGCTTTAAAATATATATTTTATATAAGCTTATTAAAATATACGTTGACATGATCATTTTATATTTGTCTCTAAAAGTGGTCTGTTGTTAAATCTTGATGAATTTTATTATCAGGAGAAGGTCTTTCAGACACGGCAGATTCCTCCAGCACACTGACAAATGAAGAAGGTAGTGTATTTGGGGAGCCAACTAGTGAGCGACAGACAGACAACCCACCATTTCATTGTAAGCACATGAAGAACAATCCCACACAAATAGCGACTAAACCTGCTCCCAGTCAAACAGCCACACTTGAGTTGGGAAAGGAAATTATCTTTGACAGGAGTCAAGGTGCAATTCCGAAAAGTTCTCGTTCTTCACTTTCCAACAATGCCTCTGAAGAAAAAGGTACGAAATGCTTATTTTTATTTTTATTATGATAATAGACCACTGGCACAAGTTGCTCAAAGCAGTATTAAATTTCATCCTATATTAGATGACGTCAAGCCATGTTGAAGTGCTATCTCCGATAATGCCGTTAGTGATGGCTTCTTGATGAGTTCTGTCTTGAGCATAGTCTGAACCTTGCTCATGATTCTGTGCTCAGTTGAGCATATAAAGCATTCTCAACTTATTTATGACCGCGTTTTTGAGCACAGACTCTTGAGCTGGGAATCACCTCTTGAGAATGCTCAAGATGTTTTATAACCCCGACCCCAGGTATTTAATTCATTCTGTTAAGTGTGCTTCAGTTGATTCTGGTTCAAACCACCAATCTCTCAATGTACTTTAGGAGTGATGAAATGCCAGTGGTAAAGGAATAGTGTCAACAGTAACGCTAAGACACACAAAATGTTGATCATTTATATGTTCTCATAGTTTGATGGTGTGTGGTTGGGCAGGAGCCTCCTGTGCCTTAGTGCTCTCTGAGATAAGGTGCATCAGGAAGCTGATTTGTTGTCGTGTCCTAGTTTTTGTCCTGTGATTGTATTGTGGTGCCTTCTGTGTTGTTTAGGGTGGTTTCCTTCGCACGTTGGGCTGGTGTGTTGTCAAATGACTAAATAACCTTATTAAATAAAGTAAAGTGTAAAACCCCAATCAAGCAAACAAACATAGATTGACAGAAGCAAAGAAGGGAAAAGCAACCCAAAGTTGCATTGTTTACTCCAGTGAAAACTAGAAAAGCAACCCAAAGTTGCATTGTTTACCCCCAGTGAAACTAGAAAAGCAACCCAAAGTTGCACAAAACTAGAAAAACAACCCAAAGTTGCATTGTTAACCCCAGTAAAAACTAGAAAAACAACCCAAAGTTGCATTGTTAACCCCAGTGAAAACTAGAAAAACAACCCAAAGTTGCATTGTTA
>JAVFBZ010159055.1:0-18029 GCA_032466195.1 Katharina tunicata | reverse complement strand
TTTGTTGAGATTTGTAACCATTGCTTGAAAACGATCTTAGTATCTAGATCGAAACGTCGCTTAACAATATATCCAGAGGTTGAAAATCCATCTCAGTCGTCATGTCTTTGTAATATACCCAGAAGTTGAAAATCCATCTCATGTCTTTGTTATATACCCAGCTTCTAATTTGTCGCTTAAACAACGGTCTAAGCATCTAGGCCGAAACGTCGCTTAACAATATACCCATTAGTTGAAAATCCATCGAAGTCATGCTTTTATTATGTACCCAGTTTATGTATCTTAAGTATCTGCAACTTTCATTGAGATCTATAAGCGTCAAAATTAAATTGCCTCAATTATGACGCTACGTCATAGAGTAACAATTCAGAAATAACTTCCAAAACGTTCAACCACATAAATTGATGACGTCGAAATTAGCAGCGTAGGTTCATAACTGTTTACGTAGCAAATCAAGCTAACTTGTTTATGACGTCACAATCACAGCTTGCGACCAGACACATCTTCAGATAACAGACACACATTGAAGTTGTCCGCTTACATTACGGTAAGTTTTAATGATTTGTTTACTGATTCACTTACTGGATTAACTATTCTTAATCAATGTAAACAACCTAGTTTTTGTTTGTCTTCCCGTTTTATCTGGAAATCAAACTGAAGCTCAACCGTTCCAGAATTTCTAACGTTTTCGATGTTTTTTCTTATACATTTTTCACGTTTATCATAATGGAATAGTATGCATACTAATTAGCGGTTCTGGGATATACCTATGTAATATTTATTTTAAGCTTTCGAACATTCTATCAAATGTTACAATGAAAGATGGAGCCAATTCTTTCTTAATTTTCAAACTGTACAGCCAATGTTTCATGAAGACGCAACCGATGTGAGGGTAGGATTGTATCTTTTTCGCAAGAGATAACTATGGCTAAGAAATCTCTAATTTTAGTGGGTATATAAGAAACTGAATATTGAATTTTCAGGATGAAATACAATTGCCGAGTTTGCTCACTATTTAGCTTTTGCTTTCAGAAAATTATCGAATAATCGAGATATAATTTAAGATGTCACGAAGATGGTGTGAGTTTTCAACACAAGTTGAAACTCAATTTGAGCAAATCCATTTAAACACTGGAGGACGAGCTGATCAAGACCAGATGATAGAGGAAGGAGAAGTGATTTTACCGCGGGGAAATAATGGTCAGTAACCACATAATGCGAAGTTACATTTTTTTTTATTATTATCTTCAACCATTTCGGATAGAAAATATCAAGAAACCTATCCCCATCCTTCAAAAAAGAAGAAGAGGAAAAAAACGAAAAACTAAAACCAAACTCTTGGCGAATATCTTAAAGTGCGGAAGCTTCCTTAAAAGTGAAAGAAAAGTAAACTTGAATTGACTGGACTGTAGTAAATGTTATGTATCAATAGCCGCTGCGTAGGAGCGTACATATGTGGATGATGTCATAAATAGTATATTTTATAACTTATGCTTATCCAACGATTAGTACGATTTCATTTCCAATAGCCATTCTTTGGATACAATATTAAAGTTGTAAATTCAAAGAAACGTTGTTGTTTTTATTTGACAACAGCTATACGTTAATCTACAATAGTTTATTTCTTGCAACGCTTCATTTTCCTAAATGCCTCGGTTATGTAAATTTGACATTTTGTTTGTCACCTATCCTATTTATTTAACAGGTGCACAGCAATCTATTGTTCTAACAAAATTCCGAACAAGAGCTGAACATCGAGTGAACATTGGCCGGGTAGATCAAGTGAGGTGGTACAGTACTTCCACACGAGTGAGAAGCGCAGCGGAGTTCCTGGGAGAAACCACCGTGAATACCAAACACAGGTCTCTTAATAGACCAGAAAGAATTGAACGATTAGCCACCATGATGTCCGTCTTTAACATTGAACCAGGGGAGATCATTCCAGCTGGTACAACTCTCAACGATATTCTCAAAGTCGATAGAGAAGAAGGAAATAGTTTCAAAAGCCACAGAGATGTGAGGCATATGGAAATGGGGAGAAAATACGGAAAGAAATTAGCCCCTGAGCCACGATTAACTATTTGTGCGCCAGATATAAATGATAGGCGAACCGAAAAGGATAATAAGGAAGGAGAGATGACAAACCCATTATCAATGAGCTTAGCAAGGGAAACGCATTCCTCTTCTGGCGAGAAAAGGACAACCATGGTAGGCAGACAAGTTCTCCGCGACACGAATTCGCCAGGCATCAGCAAATCATTAGAAGAAAAGACCGTCACGACTGACGATACAGAAGTCATGTCTACTGACACATCCACACAAGAGGAAGCCGCACCTAAATCCTCACCACATGCTGAAACGAAATGCAAATCTTTTGAAAACAAGAATTCCAGTGCTTCTGATGAAAATGATGGCAATGCAAGAGCAGCCGTTGACAAACCAGACCCTAATCCATCTATAACATCTGGAGAGAGTGATGATGACAAAGATGCACAAACAGCCATTTATGAAACAATTTCCACACCTACAAAACCACATGCAGCTGAGATCTGCACATCCCCAATACGGCCAGCGAGCGTAGGACATGAACCACTTGGAGAAATCGCACCAGCTGAACTAAAGAGGATAACTTTGATTGAGGAAACGAAAAATGATGCAACAGATAATAACCCCATAATCGATGGAAACCTGAATGTTGTAGATACTCAAGGGTATCAAACACAGATGCACAATTATGAAAACCAACTTCGGTCAAAAGAGAATACTGTACCTCGTATTATTGAAACCAGAAACGATCCAAATTTAAAAGGTATACTAAAATCTACACAACCTCTGGGAACAGGATCAATGGAAACACAAGAGCACCCCTCGTCAATTGGTAAAGCATTAAGACGCATTCTTAAACCTACCAGGATGAACAGTCTCCATTTAATGGAAGAACCTGGTTACATCGACAAGTATTTTCTCACCTGGGAAAAACTCGCAATTATGAAAGTGTTGGAAAATCAACGGATAAAAGAGAAGACCCACGAATCGCAGTGTAATGTAGAAAGATGCACGGATAAGCAGCCACATTCAAAACAGGTCCGAAAATCATACGAAGATAGTTCTGATTCAGACAACGCCTTAGCGGAAGGCCTACCATCTGATAAAGGTAAGACAGGTCTTAAATGTACTAAATTACTTATATTTGTTTTAAAAAAAAGCATTTAGTTCCAAACGTTTCTAACGAATCAGTAACTTCATTTAATTTGTATTTTTACGAAAGTTTGTTTGCAAACCATGTCAAAAGTTAAGCATGTTGTTGACTTGAACTGTTTCAGAAATAGATAAGCCAAGAAGACTTCATCAACCATCTCGTCCTCTGAAATCATTGCACGGCCAACATGAGAGAAACCAGGGTAAGGTTTCCGACGATTCCGATTCCGGATCTGATTGTGCTATGGCTGAAGATCTTCCCTTGGACAACGGTAAGCTCAAAACTGTTTTTCAAAAGATTGCGGGCCGTCATAAAACCCGAAAACCAGGCAAAATATTTCAATAATCAACTTTTTAATTAATTTAATAATTTTTACCTCAGAATAAGTTTGTCTTGTATTACAGCATTCCGCCATTTATTGTATTTTAAAGTGTCGTTGAGAAAAAGCCAATAAAAAAAAGTTCAGGCCAAAATTGTTATTACGATATTTTATTGTCATTACTACAAGCGATGGACCAGTATGTACCATCCGTATTTCAGATATGTTTGAAGTACGGAACAATATTCATTTTTTTTGTTAGTATTCTAAAGTTTACCAAACAAATTTTGAGGTGCAAGCGGTGATGAATGTTTGCATCAATGCACTGTTACTCCAAGGGAAATGATTATTGATAAATTCATTCCTTAAAAAATAAAATTTATCTTATAATTCTTAATGTTGATTCTAAAATTCCATATGCCGCATTGCTTTTGCTTAGATCTACCTGGCTGTGTAGCTAACTATGCAAATTCAAAACCCGGGAAACAGACAGTACCAACGGAGACCGGTAGCTCAAGTGAAAATGATTCCGAATCCGACTGTGCCATCGCAGAGGACCTGCCACTTGACAATGGTAGGGCCTATCATACTATTTCTTGAAATTTTTTTAAAAATTCTTACAAATATAGTTAACCTACGAAAGCCATTCTAAATAGGTACTCAAGCAGATGAAAAAAACTCTTAAATTTCGTATAGGTGTCCATTGCATTTAGGTGAATTTTAATAGACCGTCTATATATTTAATGGTAAATACATCGAAATATATCGAAATTTCTTTAAATGCAATGCGTTCTTGAAAACTTTTTTCTACAATCTAATTAGGTTTTACGTTTCCCCTGGATATACTTTACACGTTATATAATACTGCATTAGTTCATCTCCCATATACCATCATCATTTAACTCAAATTTATAAGTTAAACAATTTAACATTCGAAAAATACCCGCATGTTTCATGTAGAAGAACCCAGACAGGCAGCAAATATGAAAGACACTGCAGCTATTACAAGAAGCAAACAACAAGCTGGTGACAAAATCATTCGTCACAAGAAGTCTGTCAAAACCAACTCAAGGAGCGCTTCAGAGGGTAAACGAAACAATACCAAACCGCTGTCAGACAGTGATGACGAAACGTTTTCAGGAAAATATGAGACAAGAAGTTTGAGTGATTCAGGGTCCGACTGTAACTCTGTTGAAGATCTGCCTTTTGACGATGGTAAGGGAAGTTTTATTCATCTTTGAAGATATTTGGCTTAAATATATTTAAACCATTTGCTATACACGAGCTTCAGTACAACAATGCTGCGTGGAAAAATCCGATCCAAGATATTCTATGCAAAGGAACTTAGTTTGTAAAGTAGAATCAAATTAAAGTTGTTCTTAAAACATTGAGACATTCTTTTAGGGTAACATTGTACTTACACACGCATGTAAATATAACAAAACTCACAATCCTGTCTTTAAGAAGCTAGTGCTAAGATAATTACATGATTGATTGATTGATTAATTGATTCATGTTTAACGCCGTGCTTAAGAGTATTTCACTTATATGACGGCCCTGTATTCCAACAGTAGACAGCGACTCTTTACACAACCATAAAATGTGTAGTCACTTTAGTGTTTTTGCTTTTGAAAAGATAATGTCCTTTTAGTGCTAAGTATGACAGCATAACTATAATCTGGTAACATACTGCCCTTAGCCAGAGGGCGTTAATGACATGAGGTATACACTGACAAGAAAGACTTGTTATGGCTTGCAGGGTGGGACGGGGTTGAAGCTGGCAGTATGAGCTCAAATATCAATACAAGGTTATACTGTGGTGGGGTGGGAGGGAGTGGGGGATGGTAATCCTTATGCGACTAACATCTCAGAATTTTTAGTTTATTAAGTGATTTATCAATCTAGTAAACCTGCGTATATTTCGGTTTTAGATTCCGATCTCTCAAGTAAGAAACAATCCAAAGAACCAGTTAGTATCAGGACCAAACAAGAAGCCGTTGAAAAAGGGATGCGGAGCAAGAAGTCGGCCAGTTACTACTCAAAGAGGACAGCAAAGGTGTTTCAGGGCAGTGCTGTTAAACCGCATTTAGGAAGGACAGAACATGCCAGCGGAGGTGATTCGGAGTCTGACTGTGGCTTAGTAGCAGATCTGTCATTTGACGACGGTATGGTTAAGATTGTAGCTGTTATTTAGATCTAAATGAATATGTTGATTTCTAAACGCAATTCAAGATTGGTAACATGACGTAGCTTGAAGAACCCATTCTGAACTGAAATTTCTAATTTCTACAAATGAGAAACCATCATTTGAAATACTTTTTTTTGTATATAATATATAGATGGATCAGACCAGAAACAATGCAGGATACGACAGAGAACAGGAGTTAAAACCAATAGAGACCAGCGTCCCATTAAAAGAAAATCTGGGAAACGGTGCCCTAAAGGTAAAGGTTTGGTTTAAAGACAATGTAAATGCATAAGAAATACTGTCGCTTCATGGGCTTAGGTATAAGCCAATGTTCCTGATATTTAACTTTATGGTAGATGAGAGATGGGCCATTTTAGGTGCGAACTGAGACATGATATATTTGTCAGTAACTAACAGTTTTCACACATTGTTGTGCTTGTGCAAGTTTGAATCGTAACTTTCTAAATAATTTTTTTTAGTTTTATAAATCAAAGAATCTAGCATTTCAAAATACTGAAAATGTTGTTCAGACATCACTTATTCATGCATTGTTTAAAATCCTCTAGATACGGGCATTAACAGAAATGCGGAAAATCCAGAAAGGACCGGTTTATTTTCACGGAAAGTCTCTCAGAACGTAAATCGATTATTTGGGCGGGATGAATTGTCGGATTATCTCCAGCCTCCCATCAACCCTTGCCACGGTAAGTTTTCGGCGGTGTATGTGAATGTGTTCAAATCAAGCTGTAGTACATAACATATATGCAATACTGTTGTAAGAGATGTGGAAAAAATCTTAATTTACAAATTGTAGCATTTATTACTGCTGTTTCTCGAAAGTTAGTTTAAGGCAAATCAAGAAAATCCTAACTGAATTGTTTTCCACAGTTATGCAACTTTATCTAGTCTTTATATATAAGACATCGCCTTGGTTCATTTCAGGGCTGACCGTGATCGATCTGCGTTCAAATATACCTGTTACCATTTATAACCATCGGAAAAGAAAGCCAATTCGTAGGGTGTGTGTTTCACAGAAGAACGAGGGTGGGCATCGTGTCCAGAATGAGGCTGAACCGGAAGTATTCAGGACGATTGGACGGTGTTTTTCCAGAAGTCAAAACACCCCTCATCAGGGGAGATTATCGAGGATAATGAGTTCGATTCGCGGGAAAGTTACAGACTTAAAACAGAGATTTTGTTGTGGCTGTATGCCATAAATTAACAAAACAAAGGCTGAGCACATATCAGACCCACATTAAATTTAGAAGGTACATATATTCATCAATAAATATTCATTATTATTTTATGTTTGTTTTTTTTATACACATAGCCTACTCTCGTCCCAGAAGTTTTACAAAGGGTAAATTCCGACCATTTATATTTTATGCATCGTAATAAGCTGTTATGTTGATATCTATGATGTTCAGACCTGCTGGCCTTATGTTTTGATTAGCTTTTAAGTCAAACTACAGAGGGCTTAAAAATGGTCACTGGCAACAAACCATGACAACACAGGACAAACACAGGGCTTCTTGATGCCACCTCAAGTAGCTCAGAGGTAACCAAGTCACAGGCATTCGCACCAAAAACTGCTCACTATTTGCTAGCTATCATAATATATAGACATCCGATTTCAAAACCTTGTCATCTGCTTCGATAACATTTTTTCGATAATTTCGTATTAGGATAGGCCTATTTTTTTTTGTATGTATACGGTTACGATATCAATTTTAGACTCCCTCACCTTGCTCACTCGACTGGACTACAGATGACATCACGGTCTTTATGCTAGGCGGAACAAACATTTGGAAAGCCCCGACAACCGTCACTGAAAATATTGACAAATTAATGAGACTAACGACGAGTTGTTAGTTTTAAAATTACCACAATAAGTTGGGGTACGTGCAAAACTCGACAATAATCCCTAGCAAACTTGGCACCAATATAAATTAATTATTAGAAACAG
Organism: Katharina tunicata; assembly: GCA_032466195.1. Classification (NCBI taxonomy): domain Eukaryota; kingdom Metazoa; phylum Mollusca; class Polyplacophora; order Chitonida; family Mopaliidae; genus Katharina; species Katharina tunicata. The sequence goes on along the minus strand of JAVFBZ010159055.1, from coordinate 10,357 downwards.
AAAACTTTCTTACCCATATACATCATGAGGCCATTCGTGGCGAACGCTTGTAGCAGACAGGACGCCATGCTGGACAGTGATCCCAGAATAGCGAGCGGTATCTCCGACACACAAACTCGTAACGGTGGGAAAAACACCAACGTCACAAATTGGTGTCCAATAGTTTGTGCAGCGCCAAAGTAACCAATTTCTGTTGCTGTCCAACAAAAAGGAGCTTTGAGCTGATATAGACTCTGAACACTTCCCCTGCCCGTCACCACGAGGTTAAAAGATAGGAAAGATGAGGCCAAGAGAATCAGCTTCCAGCGGCGCCCCCTGGTGGTGGTCCTTGCGTACACTGCAAAGGCCGAGAGAAGATTTCTCTTATTTAATGTTTCAGCTGTTTTATCCTTATTCAAAGTCTCAGGTAGTACAAAAATAGCTAAGGGTAAAGCAATAATTAAAACAAACAGACTCACAAGTAGCGGGTAAAAGAATCCGTAAGTATCAATAAGAAATCCGGCGAGAAGATATGTTAGCCCAATACATATCCCGGTAACCGCCAGTGCCATTGTGATCCGGGTAGAGCGGGATCTCGCTGACTGTGTTCTGTCAGCCAAGTGGGCCAGGGCCGCCGACATAACAGTGCTGTAATACCCGGATGAACCTTCCAAAACATCAGCGGCTAACAGCACAGCAAGGGGTAAACGAAACCACACAACAGCCATAAACAATAAAACTTTACTCAGCGTTCCAAACAAGGGAATAACAAGTCCATATTTTCTCCCCCTAGTGTCAATTACTGCCGCTAGAAGGCAAGTGGCAATCATAGCAGAGAAGTTTTCTGATAAAGTCAAAATAAGTAACCACCTGGCTGAAAGGGCTTGGGCTTTGCTTTCGGATTTGACAATCGTTTTGTTTCCAAGGTTACACTGGTTAGGGTTTCCGGTATCAGTGGATTTGTTCCCTTCAACGTAAGATCCATTTTGGTCCTCTGATGTTCTTTTAAACACATATAACTGTTCCACAGACACAAGCATCATGGCCGACACAAAATAGAAGACGAGTATAACCTCCACGGGTAGAGAGGGACATTTTCTCTGATCAAATGATGTGGTCGTAGGGATGGAGCTTTCCGGTGCGGACGATGTTAATGTTGGTATAACTTTTGATGCCGGGATGAGAGGGTCATTCTCGCTTTTGAAGTCAGTTTCCTTCATCTACGGATGTAAAATCATTATAGCAGTGTCTAAGCATTCGATAATTTAGAAAGTTGCATATTATTTAAAGAACCAAATGATCATCTACGGATGTAAAATCGTTATAGACGCTAAAGTGCGCATTGTCTAAGGATTCGATAGTTCAGAAAGTTACATATTATTTAAAGAACCAAATCATCATTAGCACATCAGGCCCAACTTTTATATAGTAGGCCTACTTGGAAGCTCAAATAGACTTAATAGATTGTAGTACAATTATATAATCTGATTCGTCAAGCTATTCAATACCGTGAAGGTTCTTCTTAATTTGGGATGATGTTTAAATGCAAAGATATTTAACCTTAAGTCCTCTCAACTATTCTGATCGACTTGGAAACTGTATAAAGGTCAGCAGTTGTTTTAACCGAGCGGCATTCCAATGTCGCTTATACGTCATGGAGTATAGTTTCATAGACTGAAAATAAACTTACCTTTATTGAGATTTTCTTTGAGTGAAATACTCACAGCGATGAACACACCATTTTAGAGTAAAACAACAGTGGTATTTGTTCCTTTACGTGGTTCATTTGTCAATAGTTTCACCTGTTTTAGCCTGCATGAACTTACTGCGTAAGAGTAGTACGTAAATGCGATGGTAAGCGCTCGGCATTATGGGACCAGCCAAACGGGGAGTCCTTAACAAAGAAGCAACTTTTGCCTCGGGCTATTCTACATGTCTTTTTCTCTATTGTCCACCGCGGTCGCGTGAGATGACAATGGGACTTATACAATCTCATCACAAACCACTTAATGTAGAAGCTAACAATTAAGTGATTTTTCTGATCATTGTGTGGTGATCGCGTAGGGTAATTATTTGAAATTAGCCATTTGTCAAGCGCGTGCTTGTTTGCAATACTTTCTGTATAGAAAATATACCTGAGGCACATTTATTTTAAATCTGCCCAAAAAAACAAACAACAGACGCTTATATAAGATTACCGTAAAGGAGGACAGTTTATTTACATAATCGCCATAAATTATCATTTTGAGATTTTACATCGGTATTTTAATGATTATTAAATGCTTATTCCGTTCATAATGCACACTTACTGTGTAGTGACATTTCCATTGGCTTTCAAACTAGCCCAATCCAGATACACAAATAGGCTAATAGGCATTAACAAGCAGGGGGTGTTTGGTGGGAGCTTTCTGCGTCTCGGTGCTTTCATAACGAATGGACATCAGGAAGCCGATTCTTTTTAACGCTCTGCTCTTGTCCGTGACTGGTAGTAGGCTTCTACGAATCTGGGTAAAAGCTAAGTAGGCCTATGCATCTGGACAAAGTCGGCTTAAGATGTAGAGAGCCTTGGGCTAGCTATTCCAATTGTGTGTCAGGAACATCCCTGAACTACTATGGAAAGATCTCAATGCATGCCATCATGCAATCGTCAAATTTCACCCCATTACACGGTATCACAGCACATCTCCTTCTTAGACATACTTTCAACCTTTCGAACTGTCATACTTAATTTTTCAGACGATCTACACACACTGGTTTTTTTTTTTTACACAGGGCTTGTCTTGTTCCCAGCATACAGCAAGGTAATTTAGTTCATAGAGACTGGAAAATCTTCAACTCCTGTAAGTCCCTCTCCGATGAAGTAACTTAGATTACCACAACACATACTTCAAAGGGTTCCCAAAATTGGTTTCATGAAAACATCATCCGAAAATCAATCACTTGATTTTTTAACCACTTCAGGAAAAAAAAATGTTTAGGTCCGAAAAAGAAATCTGTTTTTGTCAAGATTCCATGCATCGACCCGGTCCATATTCGGCAGCGCAGAGAACTGAATTCTGATTATAAAACACCATGCGCAAGCCTGAATTGCTTACTTCAAAAACCCTGTGCCGTGTGCAGTTACATATAATCGCACGGACAAAGAATACCATGGCTTTAGATCTAAAGCCGTGTGTTAATTGAAATGTGGCGAATGTAACTCATTATATATAGGCAAAAAACAATGTCCCATGTAAGAGCGTGAGCTGGAAATCACTTCACTACTGTACAAACAGTCAGTTGTTGGTTACCATTGTCTTGTGACTGGTCACAACTCACAAATGGCAGCGCAAGCAGTCTTCGATAGGCCTATTGTACCTATATAGCGACGTTGTCCTTAAAATTAAAGACTTAATTAAAGATTACTGAAGGAGTTATGACAGCATTTGAGGAAAGACACTTGACACTTTAAAAAATATACACCTTATAGTCAGAGCCCCACTTGAATTTGATGCACTGGACTTAAGTCTACTAAGCTTATTTATAAGTCCGGCACTTAGGCTTAACGAAGTGGTTGCCTATCCTAGAGAGAAATCAGATCAACTTTTACCTTTTTTAAAAATATTTTTGGGATATTGATCACAATAATGCATAAGAAAACGATTCAGATTCCGATTATTTATTTCACTTAAGACCACTTTTGGGGTCCCGAGAGGCTGAAGTTAGTAAAAACATCCATGGCAGAAAACTGTACATACATAGTATAATAATGATTTGGAATATTAACCCTACTGTACAAACTAGTTACAGGGATTATAGCAACCGGGTAAACCTCCAGTGGTGACTTGTTATGAAGACAAGATGGAATTTATCAAGATTGGGATTAAAGCTACAGGTTTTGTGAATAAATGAGGCCAGGTTTGACAACATTAAACGTTTTTTTCGCTGAAGGTATTCACGTATTTTAAAAGCACTTTAATTAGATTTGTATAACAATATCTAGGTAATAGTTGAGGATGTACTGATGGCAATTTTTGACATTTGACAAGTAGGTGATATTCTTCGCCCACGGCTCTTTTTTCACATAGCGGGCATAGACGTTTTTGTCTTGGTATATTTTCCCTTATGCCTTGCTCTGTTGGATATTTATAGTTTCCAGTTCGAAAACAACCCAAAAGGTTCTCTCATGAAGACAAAGCAAATGCATTTCCATTTTAAATGATATTTTAATTATTTTATAAAAATTAGCTTTGCTTGATGATGTATTGATCTACGTTGAATTTCTAGATAAATTGATTTTTAAGGGTTTGTTCAAGAAAAGGCTAAGGTGTTTTCCGTTTGCTATACGTATAACAAAATATGCCTTGACTACCGTAAACAAAACAACAGCATGACCAGATTGCAGTTCAGATTGATTTTTTTGTACTGTCATTCGTGGACAGAGTTAATATAGGCATTGTGGTTCCTGGTAAATCAAGAACATTGGCTTATCGCTTGTAGTAGTTTGTTTGAATAGGGTTTTACGCCGTGCTTAATGTTATTTCACTCATATCACGTGCGTATGAAAAAAGTAACAGATGTACAGGCAGCATATTTAAAGAAAGTAGATATAATTTTAACAAGTTCTCGAAGATAGTATAATTATACAGTTACATGTTAAAAGAGACCGTCAAGCCGAAATGATAACTTAAATTCGTCTATAGTTGATAATCTGTAACGTAATCGACCATCACAATCCCGAACAGAGGGATATCGTCCTATAGTCAATGTCCGTTACACGTTTTTGTTTATTCCCGTAGCTGTTTTGGGTTTTAATATTCTTTGGTTATTATTTCTTTTTCTGTTGAATTGATCTAGGTTTTGTGGTTAGTCATTCATTTAACTAGTCATTATAAACCACCAAATGGCTCATTTGTTTGGAGTTACGTTAAAATATATGCACTCGCTGGTCTGCTGTAGCCTAATTAACCGTACCTTAATATTACATTAACAATTCGGCATAGGTTCGAATCGCACTGTCGACCCTAGGTATGTAAGAAGATTTCCGGTGGCTGTGGAGATTGCGGAGTGGTTTTTACACAATTGATTTTGGTTTTCCACAATATACCGGCAACGCAAAGTTGTCATATAAGTAAAATATATACCCACAAGACACCGACCAGGCATCGGTATCATACAAATAAAATACCTTTCCGTATGGCGTTAAACACCAAGCAAATAAATAAACATTGTATCCCACGGAATCGAAAGGAAATTGATCATGTAATATCTGTGTAATAGCAAAATCAGCGAAAACCATTTTTCAATAATATTATACATTTCATTTGTACTCCACACGGCTGCAATTGTTCGTGTCACGTTACACCAAGAATTATTTTCAAGCCAGTTTTTCGAAAGTTCTGATCCTACCCTGTTTGGGACAGTCTGTTTGTGTGTCACGGGCAGGGAAGATGCCAAAGAAACAAGGGTGTATGAGGATTATTCGGAACTTTACACCAAGTGTTATCCGTTCTCTGGCCAACTCTATTTCAGTGGAAAGTCCCGTGAATCGCCATTCTAAACGTCTGCAAATGTCTACACAACTACAACCTTCCATTCAAGTTGACATCAATGAATTATTCGCCAAAACTAACACCCAATCAGCGCAACAGGTAAGGTTTACGAAACACGAGTTGCTCGTGCCGTTAGTAATCTAACGTGCATTATGGTATGCACAAAATCAATTGACGTTTGAATAAATAATTTTCAATTTATTCCGAATTCACCTGATTTCTAAATCTGAATGGGGCCTTAAATAGTAAGTGTCCAGTATAGGAATCTACATTAGATGTCCGTTCGTTTCACGACATTTTCCCGAATAAGAATATTTCATCTCTCCGGATTGCAAATGTTGTCGAGCTTTCATCACACTTTAGGCCTACCATGTATTGTAACTACTAGTACTTTATAAAACGGCACATTGATTCACTTCGGCGATGAAACTTGTGACCAAAAAATGACCAGATGACTAGGCATTTTGAATATAGCTGTGAACGTCATAGCGAGGCTGATGGCGCTTTACCTCATTAATCGACCAATGAAGATAAATCTTCCTCGAGTTCAACACGGATTTTGTCCGCTGAGGAAAATGACTGGCATGAGCATTTCAGGCTATAAGCTAATTTTACTTTACTTCAAATAGACAATTAATTTGAAAGTTAAAAAAGTGTAAAGTCTATGGTTTTAGGTAGACTGAACATTTTCCACTGCCGACACAAATATGAATTTATCGGATTTGCAAATGTCAAAATGACGCCTTTTTTAAAGCTCGGCGAAATAATTGAGTAGATTGTATATTTATAGTGCGAGTAAGCATGGGGAATGCAATGATAAAAGAAATTTGCCATGTGCAGTTAGATTTTACTTTTAAATGGTTTAGAGCAAGACTGCATCATCCGATCAGCAATCTGATCATGCATGATCATCTCGTTTGTATGACGAGATCAAGACAGATCAGGCCCGGTGGAGCCGTGCTTTCCGCCTTATTTTTAATACTTTTAGTTTAAAGATTGACAAATAAACTGATAGAATCTTTACTGGGAATTATGTACAAACTGTTTCTTATACGAGATAATTGTTCATATTATTTGTTTTATTTGTCAGATTTAGTGGGTCATTTTCACAAAAGATTTAGCTGTACTAGTTAGATCGAGCTACGTGGCTAGATAGAGCAATTGGATCCCCAACTTAATTTTTGTAGCCATTCCAAACATTAAAAGCAAGAAAATTATCAAGGGTAAAATGTGAAATAACACAGGTAAAAAATAAATGCTGCTCTTATACAAAACAAAACCGGACACAACAAATCGGCATCCTATGCCCTTTGCCTCGGAGCACCAGGGCACAGGAGGCTCCCACCCGACCACCTCCTGTTCATATTTGAAGTCGCTTGGTATTAAGTTTCTTGTATAATCTTGAATGCACAATATATGTTGTGGTTAGGACTGTTAGTACAGGAATAACAAATATATATTCTTTTATTTAACTACATCTTTAATCACCACGTCGTTTTTGTTATTTCAGATTCCGATGTTACATCGCTTGTATTCTAAACTCCGGTATGTCGGCCGAACACACGCCTGTTTATACTTCATCTTCTTCCTGGCCTTTGTCGCATTCATGACCACTGTCACAGTGTTAGACCTGGAATCAGAATCTAACAAAATCTTTATACCGACAGAAAAGGTATTAATTCTCTTGTACACTCAGTATAAATCCCGGAGAGACTGGGGCTTAGGTCCTGGTGACCAGCTCTTCAAACATCTGCAATGTCCAGTTAGCTCGTGTGCTTTCACCACAGATCAAGGACTTATGGAGGATGCACCTGTAGTGTTATTCCATATACCTGAGCTAAAAACTGACTTGAACCCGCCCCCGAGGTCTCGCTACCGGGATCAGGCCTGGGTGTTTTACACTCATGAGTCCCCCGCACACTCCCTACAACCACCCTACCTCTGGCAACATCAGTTCAACTGGTCCATGACTTATCACCCGGAAGCAGAAATCCATTTCCCGTACGGCAGAGTTTATCACAAAACAGCAACAAATCCTAAAAACTACCTGCTGGTGGCGAAAGAGGAACGAAAAATGGTTGCCTGGTTCTCCGACGATTGTAAAACACAAGCAAAAAGGGAAGCCTACATCGATAAACTACAGAAAGTAGTACCTGTGGACACGTTTGGAAAATGTGGCGATCATCAGTGTGATAACGAACAAGGCTGTCTGGAAATGGTGGGCAAATCCTATAAATTCTACCTGTCGTTTGAGACGTCGCTCTGTGAGCAGTACGTAACTGCAGAGTTTTTCAGACACGCCAAATTAGACGTAGTTCCGATTGTACGTGGTGGCGCCAACTACAGTGTTTTAACACCGAAAAATTCTTACATAAGCACAGATGATTTTCATTCACCCGAGGAACTAGGTAGATATTTAACTTTTCTGAGTTCGAACCCTGAAGAATATGCCAAATACTTGGAATGGAAGAACTATTTTGTTGTAGAAGTGGCGGATGATCGGGACAGCGCGTGGTGTGATCTCTGTGAAAAGGCCCATGACGTCAAAAAGGTAAAAAGGCGTCACAACCCTTACGAGTTTTGGTTTCAAGGGAAATCCTGCTGGAATCCTAAAGATCTTTAGTCAAAACGTTTGAAATTAATTTGTTTCTATACATTGAGTAGTGATTCAGGACTGACTTTTAAAAATGGTAAAACATTGACATTGACATTTTTACCATAACAACTTTGATATTTTTTCTGATAAAACTTATTGAATCTGGAAACATTTGATACATTCGGTTGTCAAATTATCGTCCTTTTTAGTGAAGTTGTTCTGAATATATTGAAATTGTTTTTTCTACAGACATTTTTAAATACTTAAAGTAAAATATTTGTTTTCTTTTGGATATATTGTTTGGTAATTGTTTTTTGTTGGTGTGTATATATATGTACCATTTTGTTATGATTTTGTTCCTTATTTTTTGTTTTGATTTAAAGTTATTTTGTTTAAGTTATTTTGTTAATAGAACACTTGCAGAAGGGAAAGTTTTATGTATTTAACCTTGAAAAGTAAATTGATGAACACCTTTTTACATCTTTTCAATATAATAAAAAAAAATTAATAAGTTTTCTTGTATGTGAATGTAACAATAAATGTTTATAAACATGTTTTGTTTTCCAGTTACCTTATAGGAATTTTACGATACAATATTTTCACCTCACTTCAGACAGGTATATTACGGTACACGTTATGTTAATGTGGTACAGCAATCTAGTAGAACCACAATATAGTTAAACATGAATACGTATGAAGGAACTCCGAAAATTGTTCATTGTAATCTTTCTAGATTTGGGCGTCGAGTTATGTCATCCGGTATATAAAGCGGATTGTTTTGACGGTGCCCATTTGCTCTCTAAGCAATGGTCTACCGGAAGTCGATTTGTTGTGGTGTCCTCTTCATTCCTGTAAATGTACCGCCTGCCGCGTGATTTTTCGTTATTTCGCTTTTGCCACTTAGCTCGTCCTGGATAGGTGGAAATATTCAACAGTTTTTGCCAAAAACGTAATTTTGAAACCTTGCTTTAAAGTTGTGTAAATCTCATCTGCAATATAGAGTAACCAAATGTCTGGTCGCTGACGCAGCTACCTCCGAGTCAGGGACGTCACATCGTGAAGTCCTGCCAGCCTCGCCCAGCGGTATGGCATGTTTTAACCTAGCAGTGCATAGACTTCAGCGGACATGGCAACATTTTCTTTCCACCACGATGAAGACTATATACAGAATTTGATATTGGGAAATTTTGTATATTTTCGGAAGCTGTAAATCCTTATTAGTTTGAGCCATTTGCGAGCGGTATATAGTGAGACAACGAGGGCGACAAAAACAGTCCGATAACTAACGCAGATAATAAGGTTTCTCACTTGGCAGTATATCATTGACAAACCTCCACTGCAATTTAAATTGTAGGTCCCTATTTCATTAGTTTCAGTGATGGACCTAGACAATACGCGATTTGTTTTGGGGACTTCGTTAGACGAGGTAGTAGTCGTATTGACACTGTCAATTCTAGACCGTACACACTGGGCTGAGGTAGCTTGAAGTACTGACCAAGCAGAAGCCATCGAATGTACTGCGCACATCTCGGACGTGATATGATCATCGCCATTTTGGCCGGAACTTTCTCGTAGCCTGTGGGTCAAACTGCCAATGTAGACATTCCAGTTTCCATTTGTTTTACATTCAGAACATAATTTACTCCAAAACTTATATATTGTGCATCTAGGGCCATATGAAATTCCCTCAATTACCCTATATTTTCTTTCGTGGTCATTGTCCATCCGGCGGTAAATAGGCTTCCGGCGAACAAAATGTACTATTTTGATACATATTCATACACCTGTTACGTGCCAAGCTAAGTGGGGAAAACAAAATAACGAGGTTTGGCCGATTGAGCAGAAGCCGCTCTTGCAACAAATACCCTAGTTCTAGAATCTGGACTCTCCATAAAGGGAGTTGTGCGAGATGGATTTGTCCCGGCAATTTCAGAGCCTTCAATAAGCAAGAAAATAGAACAAAAACGTAATTTTTAAGACTTAGCTGACACAATTAATCAATTACGCTCGGCAAGCGACAACAGTATATGTATCCCAAATATTCCATAGTTTTACTGTACGAGGGCCGTTTCGTAACCGACTAACTTTTGAGATGTCTCGTCGAACGAAATCAAGCTGTGGGCGGTCTTATCTGTCGCCTCCGCTTTCACTCTGTTCAAGATATAGACCGGGATCCCAGGGCCTTTTGGTCATACGAACGAGGTACCAATATCTAAGCTGTGGAGTATTCAGATATCAATATGAAATATAC
>JAVFBZ010159044.1:0-18030 GCA_032466195.1 Katharina tunicata | reverse complement strand
TGTTTCGATTCGCAAGGTTAAGTCTCGGCATGTTGTAACTCGTGTACAGTGAAATGGGAAAGGCACATCATTGCCAGCATTGCAGCTTTAAATACCCATCACCACCCCAGTATTTTCCCCGAGTTTCATGTGCATTCGTCAAAATCTGAGTATTTCATGTCGCATAACACGAATTTCCACAGAAACGCGCCACAAGGTGTGTTAATTTTTTTCAGTGAAGTTGGCCATGTTGTCCTATTCCAGGAGCATTGAGAAACATAATCATCCATGGCCATTGTACACAAGAAACGAAATTTTAAAAAAATTCAACACTTTCTTGTGACATTTCACCTATGCATTTCTTTTTTGACAGAGTATATATGTTAACCAACAAGATCCCGTGTATTACGATCATATAAATCTCTTTTATCTGTTAAAATAATACAATCACAGTCCGAGTATATAACGATATTGAGGTGACTACACAATGGAAATATATAGATATGATGAAAATTTAAATTTCAGTTACTTTATGTAATGACCCTGAAACTCTCTGTAAAGGGTAGTTATCGGGTTTGTTGTCCAGGCTGTAACTTAGTTGTGTAATGTTCAATTTCACAAAAATCAAACCGAGAAAGACCCACCAAACGCGATATGTACACTTCATGTGTCGGACAAGAATGCAAAAAGGGGGATCCGTACTTTTAAAGCTATGTGCATTTAGAACTGTCAAGCATTTGTAAATAGTATACGTCTCAAATAAAAATTATTCCAGATAGTCTCAATATAAATTCTAAGTAACTCAGTTCAATATAATATTATTTGGATTTTCAAAGTCACATAGGGCCGATACACCCCAAAATGGGGTATTATGCCATATTACAGAATCACATTAGGTCTTAAGAAGTGAAAGCTAGAGGCTTTCCTGTAATTCCACCCCAGATTTGTAGGAAAGGTAAAATATATATATATATATAAAAAAAAATGAAAACTTAAAATTCTGCCGGAATATTTAAATGAGGATGTTATAATTCGCTGTCAAATCTGGACCACTCTTTGATGTTCTGACGTTACTTCAAGTTAACAGTTATTGTCCCCGCCACTTACAAGATTCAAAATAACAATAACATGACTAAGATGGATTTTCAACTTATGGGTATATTGTTGTATATATATTTAACAATATATTGTTAATTTGAAGTTGAAAATCCATCTTAGTCACGTTTTTGTTATGTTCCGTGCTTCTAAACGCTTAAAAAGATTCAAAATGTTGACTCTCTTTTCTGAACTAGAATCTGTTCAGTATTAGAGAGTGCTATCCCAAAAAACGAAAATAATGTCGTTAGATACTAGATGCAGAGTTCTGTATTGTTATTAGTCTGCAACGTAATCCACATATAACGATACAGAACAGTACTGAACAAAATGTTTAATTTGAAGTTTTGGCACGTGTTGGTTTTAATTTGTCCAATTAAGTGAATTTCAATTCTGTTTGGAAAATTGAACTATGTGAGAATTCTTTTGTAACAAAAATGCACACCTCGCGCATTAGTAACACGTAAAAGCTAATTCTATTTGTCAACGAGGGTAGCAAGATGGCGGCCAAATTCGAAAATTGCCCGCAATCGCTCGCCTTTTTTAAAAAAATTAAAATTGGAGAAAATGTATAATAGGTATCGAATAAGACGGTAAGTTCCAGATTTGTGCTCCGCATCGCCCTGTACGATGTTTTAGCATGGCATAGTTCTGTAGCTAATACAAGATCATTCACCGCGGTAGCTTCACAGGTAATGTCGATCCATATGTGCCAAAATGGCCAACCTCTACGTTGAATTGGTTTTCCGCCGTATTGAGTAGAGCAGATTAGGAAGTAAAGAATCCGTCGTTATATAAATGAAATACGTTTGAGTACGACGTTAAACACCAATCAAACAAACAAACAAACGTTTAATTGAAATTGGTACAGGATTTCTCCTTGCTCTTTCAGCCGTTGTACCAATTTAATGTTTTGTTTGTTTAATTTTTATGAGATTTATTTCAAAATCCACTGTGCATTACAGCCATTCCATTGCTGGTAGTTTTAAAATGTGATTTATGTTTTCGGAAAAAAGAGATTAAAATATCTTGTTGATGTTTCTGTTGCGATAAATATAACAAAGACTCATTTGCAATAGTTAATATGGACATTGACCTAAGTACACTGTTAAAATGTTACAATATCATTTTACCTTATTTTATATTGATGTATTGTTTAGTGGTTGGCTGGGGCTTTCTGTGCCTTGGTGCTAAACCTCATGGGATTCAGCAAGTCCATTTGAATCCTGACCTAACTGATTTCACGAGATACCCTTCAGTTCAGGGCACATACTACTTTCTTAAAATTTAGATATAACATCTAATAACATAAAAAATGTGAGCATTGTCCCGTCCAGTCCTATAACTGAACGAACAGCAAACAGAAACCCAATATGAAAGACCACTAATTAAAACAGAGCAGCACGGTTTCGAGGATGTATCCGGAAGTAAAGCAAAAGCGAACAAGACTTACAGAGCCTATAAGGAAAAGTAAATAAAAATAAAACTCAGCTTTGTAAACTGATCATGGTCTGTTTAACTTTGTCAAAGAAGAGGTCAACTAATTCTTACCTCGACGAAACAGTGGCATCCAGACATTGGTGTCGATAGGCTAGCACCTCTCGGCCAACAGGTATCTGATAGTGGACAATACAGGAACTTGGCACAATCCGTTGACGCCAAGCACACCCCTGAGCATTGTATGATGCTAGAGGACTTGATAACGTTTGTATCTGTTTCGCTTACACACTCTTTGATGTCCGTTGAAACGCAAAACATTTCTCTGGTCGTGTTTGTCGTTGTACCGAAAGGAAGTAACCACCACACCAATAACATATTATAAAGCATATTAAGGTTCGGGTAATGTTTCTGGTGGGCTTAAGTAAAACGGATTAGATTTAGAAATACACCAAGTAATTTTTCGCACAATGTTTTTTAAATATACAATAGATGTCTCTTTAAGTCCCGGAAATTTCGAAGTACAAACACTTTTGCTATAGGAAGATGTTTGACGACGTCCTCAATGCTGTGCCTAGATATTCTTTCTTGCTCCGAGTACGGGTGTCCCAACGGGTTTGTTATCCTATGCAATTGTGTTAACGATCTTCGTCTAAATTTCCCAATTAGGTTTTTGTTGACTAGTATTGGAAAATACACGGTTCTGCCTCGTTTTAGTGTCTGAAAAGTGTTTGGATATTAATGTTAGCGTAGATTTGCAACATTTGCACAAAAGTAGAGCCAGTATAAAACACAGACAGATCCCGGAAGAAACCAACAAACAAGGATACACTAACATACTGGCTCTGTCCGTTATTCCAAGCTCATGTCCCTTTATGTACAGCGTGAACGACAGTGCCTTGTTAAAGATATTGATTAAAATGTTAATACCAAACGAAGTTTCACGCAATGAATGCATGCTTTCACAAACAGTGTTGCCGAGTTTCTATCTCAACTCATTTTGGCGTATGACTTATAGGCCAAGGCAAAACGGCTGTAAGAATAAAAGAATTACGTAAATGTGTTACTTCTAAGACGGGCGCTATTCAGCTGTTGAAGAACTTTAATGCTCCTAAAAAAAGTCCTTTACAAATAAAAGAAGCTACTTCATGTCACAGATATTCGATCGGAATTTGTTTGTCTACAATTGAACAATCTATTGCGATTCTCGTTATTTGGTCGTACATCGGTCATTGTAATGAAGAATCGAATGTTCGACATAATAATTGCGTCCTCAAATTCATAAATGTCACTTATTACATATCATTGAAGGTAATAAAAAGGTGGGCTATACAGGGTCGATAAATTAATACATAAACAACTTATTAGTTTTCAACGGCTATAAATTATAAAATGAGCATTTCGTAAGATCGCGATATTATTTAAATTATATCTTTAATAATTATATAGTTAATGTCTTTCGTAATCTTGTAAAGAAAATCGATGTTCTTTTCAGGGCAAATCCTACGAGGATAATTTTTTTCTGCGCAATAATCTTAGCAGAGCAATATAATGATCAATTAGAGCGGACCCTTTTAATGTAATTTCCTCATGGATTTTGTTTAAAAAAATAATGACTACGATGATACTCCAGGCTGACACACAACTAAAGCTATTATTTCAGGTTTCCTCATTAGACATGGAGCCCTTTTAAAATTATTAATTCTTTTTGTTGATTTTTTTCTCACTTCTTGATAACAACAAAATGTGTGGCAAATCTTTATGGTATAGCATTGATCTATGCGAGCCCGTTCTTTGGTATGTGGATGTGTCAATGGTCTGTCAAATCTGGGGCACGCGTTAAAGTACTTACGTGAAAGGAAGAGAAAACTTATGATCAACCAATACATATATCCAGAACAATTGGTCAACAAGTGAAAATTGCGGTATAGATACTTTTCATCAGTGCTCCATGATTTTCAACACCTAGTCGAAAGGTTCCATCTCCCCTGTGGACCTTAGGTATTTAAGGGAAGTTTTCCGGTGGCTGCAGAGTTTGCGGGGTGGTTTTTACGAGGTTTCTTCCCGGTTTTCCACCATACATCGGCAATGCAAAGCCGTCATACAAGCGAAATACTCTTGGGTACTACGTTAAAGACCAATCAAACAAACAAACATAATCGAAAGTGTAAGATCGACAACTGAGGAAATCCGACATGTTTAACTCAGCGGAAAAGCAACACGTGTCAGATGACTTGCAGCCAAACGGTAACAGTGCGGCATTGACAAGTCGAAGGCTGGTTAAAATTCTCCCTCTGCAATTGCAATTGAATATTTTTTCAAATTTTAAACTGTTTTAATTTATGAACTTTAATTTATTAACTATTTTCCATTGGACCTGGCACTATGTATTTCTGATTTTGGTGGATAAGATATATTTATATGGAGGCAAGCAAACTTTTCTTTCTCTACATTTATACAAAAATATATCAATGAAAAGATGAATGGTTGCTGTAAAACACAAATAAATAGATAAAATAAATGGTAATAATAAAAATAATACAATTTAAAGTCACATACGCACACAAATATTCTGTATTTTGGGTTTTCATATAATCACATGAATAAAATATATTTTCATAAAAAATTAAAAGTTAGAGGTATTCCGTGAATTCTACCCCCAGATTTGAAGGTAAAGGTTGCTTAAAAGCCTGGTGAAAGTAAAAAAATCTGAAAATTCGTCAGAATTTTTAATTGGAAATGTGTCAGTCTGCTGTCACAGCTCAGACACATTTTGATGTACCGACGTCACTGCTAGTTAACCGTGTTAGCTACACCCCTTACAAGATTCAAAATGTCGGCTCGTTACAAACAAGGTCATTCACCGCGGCAGGATCAAAGTAATTGTGAGCAAATATGGCCAGCCCTCTTACCGTTAAATTCAACTGCTTGAAGTTTTGTACCTAATGAATAATATTTTATTTTAACATGACTATTTTAATTTTTGAACAATCATCAAATCTTGTAAAAATCAAAGCAAACTGAATTAGTTTAAAAATTAAAATTTTGGGTGCGTATGTGACTTTAAGGCTTGAAACTCCGACTAGGTCACAACTTGTAGCAAGTGTTGGTTGTATTGGGGCCTTTTGTTCCCTGTTCGTTTTTATATATGTATCCATTGGGTTTCAACTTTGAACGAGGTAAAGGCTCCAGGGTAAACATTATTCCTTTTGTCCTTCAATCTGACCAACCTAGCACCAGGTTTGCAAGTCTCCTAATACAGGAATATCATAATCTTGTACCTTAAATAGCTAAGCCTCTATCACAGAGACCTATCATAGCGTACAAGAAGAACAAATCTCTCAAGGGCCTCCTGGTTAAGACGAAACTCCCTTCTGTATCAGATAACCCTTAACTGCCCTCATGTTCATTTGGTAGACTAATGGGTTTACTACTAACTCTAAACGATACATTTTTTAGGTTGTGCTTATTTGAACCCATACCTAATATCTATGTGTGTTACATATTCTCCACATATTTATCTGCAAAATTTATATGTTTCATATATTGCCTTTTCTCGAGATGCGCCTTTAGGTTATCCAGAACAACTCGAGATTCAGGTCTATCTTGAGGTGATTTATCGACTTTAATTAGTCGATATCCCTGTGCCAGTGTGATTATACTCTTGACAAAAATATATTATAAATCTCAAAATTGATGCATTACGGGCTTATTGTGTTAATGGTGAAAATATAGTAGGCCTAATTATTTATCTTTATCTTTCGTAAGACATTATGTGGGCAAAACATACTATCATCCCAAACCCATTCATCTTTTCCAGAAACGTCCAATTTGTGAAATTACCCGCTCTCAAGGCTTGAGCACAACATCCCTCTATTTCGCAGTCCTCAAATCTTACATACACAGAGGAAATTATATAGTGTTCCAGGGTATCACATTTATCAAACGAGTGGTATAATTTCTAGATTACTCAGACAAATTATATTTCAGTTTTAAATTGTTTATTACTGTACTTTCAACGCGGTGTATGGATATCATTTTTGGCTTTTCAAAGAAACGCGAAGAAAAAAGTTCAGGCAGATGACATGTGACGTCGAACTTGGTGGGTTTTATGAATGAAAGTTTCCTAGCCCAATCAAAATGGCCGCTCAGTAATGTCACTGGATGACATAACTTTTAGTTATGTCGCTCGTGTTGTTACACTCACAATGGCCAAAGTATGGGAAAAATATTCTAATTATATTACTGCCCCCCATATATTTCCATTACCCTGAGAGATTCCTCTAAGCTATCTTCTAAAACAGCGTGATGTTGATCAACACAGCATTCGAAATCAACATCTGAACTTCAATAGACATTTTGTATAACAGTAACTATTCATGTCATTCACTTAAGTGTTATTGTGCTCTGGAAGGAGCCAACTACCAATAATACTTCGAATGTTGCGTATTCCATATCTCTAATTTAAATCTCCAACTTTTTAAATTCAGAATCTTTGACCGACCTGTCTTTTGCTGCATATCGATTCTTTCAGATAGTAAGCTTAATTTTAGCTATTGAAAAATCTGTTTACATTTAAACTTTGAACCACAGCCATCCTTCACGCCGTCTTAATTATAGACTTATCATCTCATCTCCTCGTGAGGGATAGAGTATCCCACAAGCTCCAATGATTTTTATTCCCGCCATATTTGTAGCTCTGTAAAAACATGGTTTAGTAACATTTTCTTGAGATGGTACTTCGTTAAATCAGTTAGCTATGCGTTTTACATTTATGGTGAAACAAAAATCAATCAATCAATCAGTCATTCAATCAATCAATGAATCAACCTACCAACCAACCAGTGTTTAAATGTTGTGTTTTAGTTGTAAACGACTTTGTATTATGTATAGTTGCACAGTTTCTGTTTTGCTATGTTTAAATTTTTAGTATGTTGATTATTGTTATCTGCAAGAAATACACGAATAAACATGTCAACAAAAGAAAAAAAGCAACTTTTCAAGAGTAGTAAACATCATTTTTAAAGCTATGATCTATTAGATGAAACTAAAAACTAGTGTTTAACTTTTGACAGTGGATCATTTAAAGAATGGTTGAAGTCTAGTTATTTCAGCTATGGATTTTCTCAAGCTCAAAATCAAAGCTAAAATATGTTCATTCTCCATGGTTTTTATTATACTTAACTCAAAGTGTTATGAAAGAAGTTTATTCGTTGAGAAAAAAGACAATGCTCTGGTTTATGTTTCATAAACTAGCGTACGAGATTTTTACCTGTAAACTTCGCATTCGAAACCAGGTTTAACTTTCAAGAATTCATTTCACATCTCTGATTGTTTTTCTTCAATGGCCATGTCAGTTTTGTGCGTTTTCCTCAAGAGTACCATTGTCAATTGTTAGCATTCCATACGCCAAGCCTACTACTCGTTTTCATTTACAATAATTGGTCGTAGGTAAACGTCATTATATTTGACATGTGCTGCAAAGTCAACATTTCTCAGGAGATACTATCATAAAAGGCCTCTTTATATCCTAGTTGTCGTTAACAATGAACGAGTAAGCTTGTATTGTGGAAGCAAAATAAGTTGTGACAATCGTTAATAATGTTTTTTCCCGAGGCACCAAAGTCTTAATCCGGATTCATCCCACAAGTCGATATAATCCCTTAATCCGAGCACGGGTTTTTATTGAAACTACACCCTGTTTAGATATAAATGTATTGATCGATGAACGTTTTTTTTTGTCTGGAAAGAAAATGGATTTGTCGACTAGATTGGATTTCTTTGTAAGAGCCACGCTGCCTAAAATCACGCATAATATGTGAAAAGTTGGGATAAAATCAAATTCATTTTCAATGTAGGCACGTATTGTCTTTGCTGGAGCTACTGGGAATGTATAAAACCAGAAGCATGGATAACAATTTACAGTCACTAACACTTGATTTAATCTCTGGTCAAGCGATGCGTATATTCCTTTCTTTACAGTCATTAAGTTACCGGTTAAGCCTTTGATAGAACCTCGTACTTTTTAGGTTTCATTTTGTACCTGCACTCAAAGTTGTTGGTTCGATTCCACAATTCCAGGAGAACAAAAGAGTGTAATTCGTTTTCAGAACAACAACACAGGGATTAAGGAAAGGTACGCATATTTATGAAAAAAAAAAAATGGTATGCACCAAACGAGGGATGCTATGTTGATTCTGGTTGTATGCCAAGATCTTATGACTGTGGCTTAAATCCTGGGAAGAAATGTATAAATGCAAAGAAATGCCAATTTCTGACTTTGCTGTGAACGTTTTAAGGCTATTGGACTAAGAAGGCACAAGGAGGCATTTCTTAGCAATTACGCACCCAGATATACCTGTGGTTTGGGATTTATTCAGTTCAGCATTACTCAAGGAAAAACTCGACCGAAACGAAACATGCTTTACCGTTTTCTACTGGTGTTTTGTCTGCAATTGGTTAAAGCTGATGCCATTGTCAGGGAGATGGCTTACGTGTTCGGGGATCTCAGACTATGCGATATCAACACAACTTCAAACGCACTGACGTACCCTAGTAGCTTGCAATGCTCAGGGCTGTGTTTAAACTACAAGGATTGTTCCCAGTTCCTGTATTGTCCAATGACAGGTGAATGTTGGCTCAGAGGCGTTAACGAATCAACGTCAATGTCTGGATGTCAATGTTTCAGAGAGGTAAGAATCAGTTTCACTCAATTATTAGTACACTACAGCTACTTATATGTACGAAAGTAGAAAATAGAACCAACAAAGAATCAAAATAGTTGATACAAAAATTAAACCAGCTGACAATATAAGACAAAAATATTAATTACACGAAATGAGAGCGGCACACTCTCGTGACTGGTATGGGTCCTTTAGTGACAGAAGTATAGGTCCTATTTATAGGATAATAATTTATGTTATTTATTGTAGGGGATTGACAGTGAACCTGCTTGAACTAATTGACGCTTCTCACATTGAAGGGAAAACTGGCCCATAGTGTCCAAGTGTCAATTCCTGTAATGTTTCGGCCAATTAAAACGAACGAAATGTCAAGAAATTAATTGTCCATAACGTTGAAGTAACTTGCTGCTAAATATACATAGGATTTAACAAACCTCGTAGTTTTTGTGGTCAAAACAACAACTTTCAAACCTGATTGCCGCCATCTTGAATCACGTGTTAGTCTATGCCTCCAGCAACAACGACGACGACTATGAAATAACAGGAATATTTGCTTTAAAAATAAACGAGTTAATGAAATATTAAGGGCTCAAATTGAAGATGACATACATCTCGACGAAAGGTAAGTGTATCTTTACTTGCAACGGTCATTTTTTTTTAAATCCAACGAACAAAATTCCGTTCGCGTTGGCGACAGTTTGCTCAAGCGTCCCTACTGTCACTCCCCTTCCGATTAATATATATAAAAAAGTATTTTTACTAAATATGAGAGATACTTCTGTCGCTTTGGGTCCCTAAGAATCGCCCGCTATGAGGGAAGAGGATTTCTCGAAATAGCCGCGGGACGCTTTACCTTTCTACATTAAATGAAGTATGACGTTTAAATATAGCGAAAGGCATACAGGGAGGTTATAAATATAGGGTGGGAGGGTGAGGATTGCATCACATATTTTTTTGTAAAATAAACAAACTGGCAATTAATAAAGTTCGTCTGTTGGGTCGACGTAAATGGATTGGTCACTGCCATGTGAAGACTAATCAATACGTTGGGCCTGTAAATGCCCAGGATGCCTTAAAGTGGAAGTAGATTAAAAATAAAACACAAAAAAAAACACAACAAAGTCATCGTAAAATAACAGACCCTTCCGAGTTGTTAACAAAAGTTCTTTTACATTTCTTGTGGGATTTATCGTTTTCCGCTGAAAGCAACTTCAACTGAACCACTGAACGTAAAATTTATGGTGGATTGTTTGTGCCATAATCTATTGATGTACTTCTTGCAGATAAAAATAACCCAAAATTACTCAACATTTAATGCGAGCAAATCAGAGCCTGTCCAAATGTTCAACAACATTTTAATATAAATTTATTTAATCTGATGATCTCTACGACGAAAAGTCCACCATACATTTTGCTTACCGGAGTTGAAGTGGCTTGCAGTGGAAAACGAGTAACCCTAGAAAACATGTAATAGCAGTTTTAGTAACAACTTAATATGGTCTATAATTTGATAATGCTTTTGTTTTTCGTTTCCTTCCCCTTAAAGACCAAATTGTGTTGAAAAGATCGTTTGTTCAAATCTCATTATGTCTAACCACAAAATACTTCTTTTTGCACAATTTAGGATTAGAGAAACTCCGAACAAGGAAATCATGTAGACAGAGATAATGTATTTCTGCTTTATTATGCTGTTATCAGGTTTGCACGTGGATATGCTGATGGTCACATAATATAGCCGAAATATACTATCTATACCAACATGAATAACTTGTCCTAAGTTTCTCCAATTGGCTTTTGCACAGTTTCTATTACCAATAGAACATTAACACTTTATATCTTTATGCTACCTATAATTACTATCTGTTGTATCTTACCCAATGTAAATATGTACATGGAATTGTTAATATGTTTGCCTGTTTATATCTTTTATAAACTTATTATAAAAAATTGAGATAGAACAGCCCACCAGGAATTTATTCCCGCCTTTCCCAATATTTATCACTTCACATTGTATATTGAACTATTTGGTAAAATTGTAAATGTACTTATTTTAGAACTTAATAGCTTATTTTATTTTTGATAGTTTAATAGATATAGTTTAATATGTAAACTAATATTTCGTATATGTATTAATATCCTGTATATAGACGAAAAGTCTGAAATAAAACATAATTGTTATTATTATTATTATTATTATTATTATTATTATTATTATGTTGCTACTGCAGAGTATACGGTTTAAAGCGGTGGCGAGAGTATTGAAACGTAAGGTTGCTGCAAAGTTTGCTTTTACGATAAGTGGAAGAAAATAATAACAGGTAATACCTTTCACACATTTTCATTATTTAAAGAAACTGTTCAAGCAGAAAATATATTACTGGAAACTGATATGTTGTTCCCATTCACGAAAGCAATTTTTTAAATAATTTGTTTGTGTTCAAATATTTATTTTTTCAACTGATTCATCTAGTTATAATAATTCGCATGTACGTTTGTGTCATGTATGGATGGAAAGCAAAACTGTATTTCAAATTATTAAAACTAACCATTTCATTGTGACAAATTATAAAAGCGAAACATAAGTATAAATTTTATGACGGTCTCAGAACCGACATTTTGCATTGGACCTAAACCTTGTCGACCTTATGTATATAAGGGAAGTTTCTGATGGCTGCAGAGATCGCGCGGTTATTTAAACGAGATTTTTTTCTCCGGTTTTCCAGCATACACCAGCAATGCAAATGTGCTGATCTATTTATGTTGGCACTGAAATGCCTCTTTTGTTGCCGTAAATGACCATTGCAGTATAGCAGTTAATTTATCAATCTATGGTGGCCGATATGGACCAATGCTGCTTTAATTTTTTCTAATACAGTTGATCTTCGGAGCAACGTTGGCCTGGTCGGCCATCATACTGTTTGATAATATTTACTTGTAGTTGCTGTTTGAGACTTTTGCAGCTTTACCGCTCCTAATATACAGTATTACATTTTTACTAATCTTTAAGTAAACAATGGCAATATGAGTTTGTACATCGAATGTTTTGCTTTACGAAAAGCAAAGACGACCAATAAATTGTCCATGTTTTTTTGTTAACAGATTGTACTGAAAGGAAAGATTCTTGGAATTGGACAAGGGCATTTTCGCTAGCCAAGAGTTTTATTCCGAGGTGCTCTACACACTACATTTCTGGGCGGATCGTGCGTAAAAACCCCAGAATATAAAGCTACGCAATGGATCGGCTGTCTCGGAACTTGTAAGCCCCAATCAGGTAGCACATTACGGGATAACTCCACTATAGCCGAATGGGGGACGATTGTCTGTAATGAAAGTTGCAGGACCGTCTTGTGAGTGATTTTTTCGAAAATGCGATACGGCAAATGTTTTCTGACCGTTGCGATCTGAGTTCGTTGTCTGCAAAGATTCAATCTGGTGGGTTGAATGTAATTTTAACATGGGGAGTTAACTCGAACCTTGATCACTTCATACAACAGAGGGCGCCACTGTACATTCTGGTTACAGATGTTCGGTCTGGCAAGGTTGGAATGTAGTGTATCTCGGTATAAAACCCTTGGTTAGCGAACATAGAACAAGGGATGAAATAGCTTTAATTATACCAAGAAACGCTAGCCAGCCTTTTCAGGTCCTTTGTGACTTTACGTACGCGTCAACCTATCTTTTAAGACGGAATCCGAAGAACTGTCCGACGCGAGAGCAAATCGACCGAGATTGGTTATCATATGTGAAAGGCTTTGACGATCTGGCTTACGATCATTCTCGGCCTAGATAATATAGGCTACACCAACATACTGTCTGTACGTCTAATAGAGATGTTCACGGACTTAGCGTTTTAAAATGTTATCATAACCCTAAACATTTATATGACAACAAAAAAGCAAGGCGTTAAGATTCAGCAGAAACTAAGATATCCGTCCAGTTTACATTGACCAATCAAATGTCGACTAACACAAAGCTTATGGTAAGAAAAATCAGCAGAATCACTGCAATAACTGCGACAAGAACGAAGCTACAGATACAAATTTATAACAGTCTCAAGAGAATCCGATAACGTTCAACTCCAACCACTTTCAAAAACGCAACTGCCGCTAATACGATAAGACAAATTTGAAATGTTGATTCTGCAATTCGATCTAGACTTTTCTTTAAGCCTTGTATAGAAGACGGACATTTCGTTTTGTTTCTTCTTAAATTTTTTATTAAAAACATTTTGCTTAATAGAATCCTATCCATTGTATGTTTTCTATCCATATGTCTAAGTGATGTAGACGAAATATATGTCTGTCGACCAATGGACCACAAAAATGTGCAAGTAGTTTTAGTAACAACTTGATATGGTCTATAATTTGACTATGACATCTGATCACACAGATCATCTCAATTGAAATAAAGGCAGTGTTGGCAAATAGCTTTTTAAAAAATTTTAGGACATGTATGTCTTTTATTAACTTGACCAAATTAAAATCACGATTTTAAGTAGAAGGATTGTGACACATTGGAAAAGATAAAACTAGATTAACCCGTTCGTGTATTTTCGCAGTTCGGCTCTTCCCCATCTTCTACTTTATTTATTTGATTAGTGCTTAACGTCGTACTCAAGGGTATTTCACTTAAATGACGACTTTTTGTCGCCGTTGTGTGGTGGATAATGACCACCTCGCGAACTCCGCTGCCTGGGGAAACTTCCCGTGCATACCTAAGGAAAGGAGGGGATTTCGAACCTATACCCTTTACAGTGAAGAGGACTTTCTCTATAAATTCGGTCTTTGAATTCTGCTGGCTTTAAATTGATTGAAAATGTTAGCCTCGGCTGAAAAGCAGCAACCATATTGGATAACGTTTGTGTTCTTGACACTACTTCGTGTTTCAATAAAGAAGTCCATGAATGGCAGGTGTTTCTATTTGTTTTGTACGATCTAAGCCGATTAAATCTCTCTGCGAAATTGTGACAAAAAAAAAATACAGCAACTGACATCTTATATAGTTTGGGTCATTTCACAGTTTGCGTAAGACCTTCGTGCCGACTTTAAAATGTTTTCTCCCCGAGGCATCGGATAATCCTGCTATCGTTTCCAGCATGCCTAAATACATTTCCGAGAGCTATCACCTGCTACACATTCGGTCAAAACAGGGCTAGACGCTATAAAAAGGAGAGGCCTGCCTTCGTACCTTCAGTACCCGCACAGCGACTGAGTATAGTTTTTTCCCAGTTGAGAAAACTGGTGTAGAAACTATCTCGTCCTCTAGTTTGAAAGGGGCTTGGTGTTCGTTTATCGTCAACCATTAGGTTTCGAAGAACGCACCAGTTTGTTCCTCATTTTGGCTAGGAAAGATAGTCGCGGAAAAAGTTGATCGCTAATATCACGGGCTCAGGAAAGAAGAAAAAAAAAGCCGACCAAGAAGCTTCAGAGCAGAAAGTGCAAGGAACATCGAAACAATCATGACATCTATCACCGGAAGTCGTATTCAGCGTATGGTGACAACTGCCAGACAGGTGTCTTTCCGGATGAAGCAAAGAGCTCAGCAGACAAGACGACAATTGGAACGGTTCGTTGAAGGTGAAGCGGTAAGTATTTTAAGTTGAAGTACGGGGCTCCATCGAAAAGCCCGAGAAGGTCCGGGCGGTCATATTTGATAATCCCGCAAACGAAATAAGGGCCAATAAGGGTAATTTTGGGGGTAAATCAAATAGGTTCTCCGATTCACTCTGTTTGGGTTTCCAAAACGTGGGACAGTCATTTTAAGTTCATAAAAAAAATGCGTAAACGGAACGGATAGTTCTGCATGAGAAATCATAGACCATAATATCATTAGATTTCTCCGATGTTTTTCTAGTGAAGATTATAACGGTGGCTACATAGGTATCGAAAAAGGAACTAAAGTTAGCTGACTCTGGTCCGCATCAGAGCCGGCCTTTTTTCGTTCACCAATTAATGGCGGTTTGCAGTTACACGTCACTATTGACAGTCATGCCAGCACGCAACGCGGGAGTCTGAGAACTCTGCCAGTTAGCTCAAAAGAGCGACAACACAAAGGAAAACGTCATGGTGTTCCAAGAACGCAACCTGTAGGTCAACTAAATTGATACTTATTATATTTTACCCTTCACATTTGGCGATTTGGTGAGAGAAGGAAAGATAGTAGTAAAATAGACTCCTTTATCTTGTTTACAGGAAGCATTAGCAATGTTTCTGGGTGTTCGACCTACTGTGTATCTGGTTCCTACAATCCCTGCTCTGGCCTTCTTCAAATCTGTCGAACAAACACGGATTGATGGTGAGTTTTACATAGAGACATTTTTTATATGTTATGGTTTGTTGTTGGCTGGAGACCCTGGTCCGAGGTGCTCTCTGCTCCGAGGTGCTTCCAGAGCAGAAGGGGCAAAAAGAAAGCCGAACATGGACGTCCTTTTTGAGCAATGCGCCCAATGTTCCGTAATATATTTTTTGTTGGTAGTGAGATAAAAGCTGGTTTCGTCCACCTAGTGGGCTGACACGCCATCGTAGTGAAACAACATTAAGTACTACTCTTTGACTCTAAAGTATTGGCTGGCCATCTTGTTGTTCATCTAGAAAGAGTTATCCCTCTTTGCTGTTTGGAGCGAGTAAGTTTTACACTTGATTAGATGGTACTGCTCCACTAATTTATCTATATTTTTCTGCCTTTCATAAAATTCTAATTGAATCGGCCCTATGACAACAATTTTTCTCTGTTTAATTTTAAATAAGTTGGTAGTAAAATTAGACGATTCATTCGCCAGTGCACTCTTTTGCGGAAACATTACTATTCTTCCAATCGGCACTTCAACTTCGCGCGATTTCTCGTTATTTCGCATCACTAAGCTCGGCCGTGATAGGTGTATGAATATGCCACAAAATGATACATCTTGTTTGCCGGAAGCCTATTTACCGTTGGATGGACAATAAACACATAGGCGAATTTCATATGGCTTAAGATGCACAATGTTTAAATTAGGGCTAAATTATGAGTGGTATGCATTATGCTGTGATATGTACTGGCCCCGTCATCACGAAGGAACCAATCACAGGTTGTGCATTTATAACTTAGGCCTATATAAATATTTGATACTATATACATTTATACAAAAATATAGAATAATATAGCAGGTTACACCAGGTTTTGTTGCACCGTATCACATGGTTCGTTTTTTATGTGTTCAGTTGATTCGGGATAACGTCCTTCTCCGGCTTGTTCCATTTATATTACGACTTTTCGTTGCCGATGTATGTTTGAAAACGGGAAAGATACCTCCTGCGAGCTCCACAGCCACTGGGGAAATTCTCTTGTAAACGAAAGGTGGAAACGCTGACGTGGACCTATACCGCGCATAGTGAAGGAAACTAGCCAACTGAGCTACGGTTACGATTTCTTGAATTTAGTAATTGTTGTTGTCGCTGTTTTGCGATGGTTTTTGTTTATGTGACCCGTTGGCCTGACACGCCTTAGCAAGATTTGTTACGTATCTTTATTGGGGTTATACGCCGTATTAAAGGTTGTCGCACTCGTATCATTGTGTTAACCTAATCGACAGAAAAAAATGTATCTCGATGTTACTGCCAACAACGAAAAACGACGCAGAACAATCACACGACGAAAAACAGGACACCACAACAAATCTAATGCTCTTAGTGCAGAGAACTGGAAACTCGCGCCACAATAGCAAAAAAGCCTTAGTCGGTCTATGGCGACAAACTCCAGCAAAACCTATGAATTATATATACTATATGGTGGTGAGAACAGTAAACTGGCATATGGCATGACGATTATTGCTTTGAACTATATTTATTCGGACTACCTCGTGATGAGAAAGACAACTGAACTCACATATTTAATATTGAAAAAAGAAAAATAGAAAAATTGCTTATTTCCTTCAACCTTTGGGCTGGCACACCTTCTGGTCCGTCAAATAAAAACTTACTTGTGACGTAAACGCCCTCATTAAGATAGCTAAAATAAGTGAAACCTGGATACCGATATGTCAAAGATCAGAAAACAGACTCGATTTTGAGCAGTGTTTTAGACTTTGTCAAACACATAATATGTAAAATTTAGTCAGTGACTTTGTCAAAAGCATACCATTTAAAATTTACTCAGAAAACTGGTCAATATAGTTAATGTCTCAGTTAAACTAGGTAAACGATACCGCTTTGAAGAGTTGCGTTTTCATAAGTATGCCAAAATGTTTGGAATGATCTTTTTCAGATGAAAATAACAACAAGGACACTTACATTGTGGACGAAGATGACAAATTGTATGACGACTTGGACAACGAAGAGCTGTACGTAATTTTGAAACCGTTTTCAGATTTGTCCAACTCTGATTTGGTTTGGAATCAAGCCAGGGGTACGTCTGATAACACCAACAGTACAAAAGACAAGGCGTTGAAGCAGTTTTTGGCATTTGATGTTCTTGGTTACGCAGAACAGGCATTCGGATTGGAGAACTCAAACTTTGCTTAGCATGAGGTACGTTTGATTTATTGATTTATTTAACGTTTTGTTTGCCATAAAATCAATGATGCGAAATTGTAATAAAATACAGTATATAACGAAAAACAAAACAAAATAGACTGCCCCCACACTAAAAAAAACCCCCAAAACAACGATAGCAAACAAACAATAATAAAAAAAAAAAGAAAAAAAAAAGAACTACAGAAGCTTACGGCTGAATGACCAAATGTTCATACAGGTAAGCACTGAAACAGGGACATACTGAAGTAGTGCATATATATTTTGTCAAGAGTAATCACACTGGCACAGGGATATCGACTAATTAAAGTCGATAAATTATCTCATGT
>JAVFBZ010159043.1:0-38687 GCA_032466195.1 Katharina tunicata | reverse complement strand
TGGAGAATCCGTCGTCATATAAATGAAATACCTTTGAGTACGACGTTAAACACCAATCAAACAAACAAACAAACTAACTATACCTGAAAAGGTCCGACAAAAAGGATAATTAGATAAATTCTTTGACTACGATCTGAGCTGTGTCAAAGATGTCTCTTTCGGCGTCATTAAGGTAAAAACAAGGATTATATGTGGGCCATATCTGTACCGTATATGTCCAGCCAGTGGGTATATTATTTTACCCAAGGATTCAGTGTTGTTTTTCTTTTCAGCTTTAAGTGAAATGCAATAAGGATATTAATAAGTATTACTTTGAGGTCTAAATACATTAAAGGTGAACAATTATCGGATATACTGTATATTGTTGAAACTGATCTGGACTTTCATGTAAGGCTTATAATCGAAAATGTCCGACAAATAGGATAATTATATAAGTGTATGTATTAACCTATGGGCTTATGCTCTAAACAGACCCCGTAAATTGAATGGAATTTAAATAGGTTAAAATGCAGAGACTAAGCCCAGCTAACGTTTTCAATATTGCAATTTTTTAAGTGGAAACTGTTTCATAGAAAATACAGAATTTAAGGCTATCATCTGAATAAGCTCAGGTATTCTTGGGATTTTCTTTTCGTTTAAACCGTTCTATCTAGAATCTAAAGTGTTTCTCCATTGGGGAGAATATAAGCAAATTTTGTCCCGAAATTCTTAATACTTTGACTCACTTAATACTTTAATAGGTCATTTATAATTACAGCTGTGTCATTATAACGAGTTCGGGACTAGAGCATCAACATTGAGAGAACAAAACATTGAATTTCTAGGACCAGTTTTGTCAACACAATCTTGATAAATCCGATCTTCGGGTCATAACTTTATTACAAGTCACCACAGGATATTTACCCCGTTTGGATCGATATGAGTTATAATATTGTGTCATAATTCAATTTCCGATAATTGATCATAATGTCGTAACTGATCATAATGTCGTAACTGATCTGGCTGCCGTAACTGACCAGAATGGTCAGAATGCTACAACTGATCAGAATACCGTAACTGATAAGAATGTCGCCACTGATCAGAATGTCGTCACTGATCAAAAAGTCGTTACGGATCAGAATGTCGTCACTGATCAGAATGTCGTCATTGATCAGAATGTTGTTACTGATCAGAATGTCGTCGCTGATCAGAATGTCGTCACTGATCAGAATGTCGTCACTGATCAGATTGCCTCTCCGTCAATTAAATCAGTTATATTAAAACCTTCGTCTGATATAAATATTCAAACTTCAGTTACTGGATGGAAATATTTTTTATATCTCACTTTGTGTGTTTTATAATTCTTATTGTAATAAGACAATACACTCGAACCATTAAAGTATATGTAAACTGTTCAAACTATAGCATTATAATAACCACTGTTTGAATTACAGAAAGTAGTTTTATAAAAATACTTTTATCTATACCACTGATAAATTCTTACGTGGCTGATCTACATGACTGGGTGGATACAATGCTACTGGTAAATTCTTCTTGACTGGTCGTTTCAAATTTGCTGGTAAATTCTACATGACTTGTCAGTTTCTATACTACTGTTAAGTCTTTATGACTGGTCAGATTTTATACTACTGGTAAATTCTTACTGGCAGGTCAGTATTTATACTGCTGACAAACTCTTCATGACTGGTCGGTTTCAATACCACTGGTAAATTCTGCATGATTTGTCAGTTTTGTATCTACTGTTAAATTCTGGTCGGTTTCACAGCTACTGGTAAAATCTGTGTGACTGGTCAGTTTTGTGTACTACTGGTAAATTCTGATCGGTTTCATTACTACTGGTAAAATCTGTGTGACTGGTCAGTTTTGTGTACTACTGGTAAGTTCTGATCAGATTCAATACTACAGGTACATTCTGGTCGGTTTCAGTATTACTGGTAAAATCTGTGTGACTGGTCAGTTTTGTGTACTATTGGTAAATTCTGATCGGATTCAATACTACAGGTACATTCTGGTCGGTTTCAGTACTACTGGTAAAATCTGTGTGACTGGTCAGTTTTGTGTACTACTGGTAAATTCTGATCAGATTCAATACTGCAGGTACATTCTGGTCGGTTTCAGTTCTACTGGTAAAATCTGTGTGACTGGTCAGTTTTGTGTACTACTGGTAAGTTCTGATCGGATTCAATACTACTGGTAAATTCTGGTCGGATTCAATACTACTGGTAAATTTGGTCGGGTTCAATACTATTGGTAAATTTGGTTGGGTTCAATACTATTGGTAAATTCTGCATAACTGGTCATATTTATATCTACTGTTAAATTCTGGTCGGTTTCAATACTGCTGGTAAATTCTGGTCGGGTTAAATACTACTGGTAAATTCCATATAACTGGTCATATTTATATCTACTGTTAAATTCGGTCGGTTTCAATACTGCTCGTAAATCCTGGTCGGGTTCAAAACTACTGGTAAATTCTACATTACTGGTCGTTTTCTCTCCTACTGGTAAATTCTGGTCGGGTTCAATAATACTGGTAAATTCTACATTACTGGTCGTTTTGTATACCACTGGTAAATTCTACATTACTGGTTGGGTTAAATACTACTGGTAAATTCTACATTACTGGTCGGGTTAAATATTACTGGTAAATTCTACATTACAGGTCGCTTTCAATACTACCAATTGGGTCGTTAGGAATTAAGCAAATTCCTAGCTCGATTCAGAGGCTCTCTTGTTGAAAAAAATAAACTTCTTGTTCAATAAGTTAAGCTTAACCCGTTTTAATTTCAAGGACATCCGTAGAAGCACTGATCCGCTGAAGGTACCCTCATATTATGCTTGGGGAATTATATGGCGGAGTAGGGTACAGCGATTTTTCAGGTCAATTTTATCATCACTTCGGATGTGGCAGGTTCGATTATCTCGATCTATATGTCAGTTTGTATGGCAGCCACCAGCGAGAGATGGATTTTCTGGGTTCTGCTCAATTTTCTTCCCCCACGTATTTTGCCAAAGAGCCACACTGCTCGCCTCAGTGGATAAATATAGTAATACATCACAGGCTCTAGGTTTAAAATCACCATTGGTTTGAGTGCACTTCAGAACTCTCGGCGAAGACTTTTTCAATGGGAGAACTAATTTAATGTGTGCCAAATTACTACATAAATGGTAGGGCGATGTTTTTGTGGTTCTTAAAGTAACAAACGCACTCAAAAGTTCTGAATTTTGCACTATCACAGAATCTCATGAAAAATTTAAATTTTTCTCAAGAAGTACAAGTTAGAGGGCTTTCAAATAATCCCAACATCAAATTTGTAGGTTGAAAGAGAGTTATAGAATAACTAAAAAATTAAAACTGAATTTTCTGTCAGAATATTATTATGTGGATGTGTCAATCAGCTGTCATAACTGAGCCACCCTAAGATGTACCGACACTACACCAAGTCAAACGTTAATTAGCCCCGTCTCCATCCACTATTCAAAATCTTAACTCATTCCTTATAAGGTCATGAACTCGGCGTGATCAAAAGTTTTCCTTGAGGCATACGAGGAAAAATGGCCGGCCTTCCTTACGCTGAATTGGAATTATTGCATGATTTCTCCTGGCTATTACTAGCCTTAAACCAACTTAATAATTAAAATTTCAAAGTAATTGTTTTAGTTTATGCACAAACTTCAAAGTTGATTAACATCAAGGCAATCAGAATTTGTTGTAAAACCCTAATTTTGAGTGCTGATGGTACTTTAACCTCTAACAATCCGTACCAGCAATACATACGTTTTGAGTTTCCAGTGGGCGACTATTTGTCAATTTCCTCAAAACCAGTCAGTATTTAAACAAACGGGGATTGGACTATTAGTGTAACACAAGCATTCCGAGTAAAAATAATTACTTGGCTATTTATTTACCCGGGTCTGTTCACAGTGCTCACTAAAGGAACAGGGAATTTTAAGCTATATAGCACGTACACTGACTACATCCAACATGCAGTTTATGTCACCGTTTTTCACAGCATTTTTCCTCTGTTTTAATCCGCCTCTGGGTAAGTTACATGTCTAAACTATCTACGCTTAGTTAAACTGGTTAAAGTATGCTTTATATAACCTGAGTTTTGTATGGTTTATATAACATGAGTTTTGTATCGTTTAAAACATGTGCAGTACAGTATTTTAGTTTTTTCGGGTGGAAGGGACGGTCGATGAGAGTAAGGACGCGGGGGGAATACAACAGATTTTAGCTTAGAAAATTTGAAAATTATAAACCATACGGGAATCGAACCCACGACCTAGAGCCAGACACTGAATCGCGAGCCGAATATGTAGGTCACAAGAACATAGCCTGTCCTGCTTTTGGCTGCCAAACAAACCGATTGCGTGAATACAAAACTTGATTGCTGGGTGTTAGTTACAGGCAGGGCGTATATTTAAGTTGAAACAGCCGTTTAAGCTTCAATTTAAACTATGTTCTCCAGTATACTTGATGGAGCAATGGTAGACATAATTTTTAGGTAAGGACAAGAAGGGCACAGACGACATTCTTCTATTATTTCTTACTTAAATAGTCATGTGGCTAACACCAGTATATTTTGAGGATATCCCTGCCGTCCGTAGCACTACAAGGCCATTAGTTTTTCCACTTAGAATAACATAAGATATTATGGATGACAACTTCCGGTTTATATCCGTAGCCATAACGTTAATAGTCAAAGCAAATTAATAACTTTGCTATTCCATAATTTAAAACTATATTCAGTTGAAATTTCTTTCCTAATCATTGCTTTAAAACGGCCTAAGCAAGTAGGCCGAAAC
Source organism: Katharina tunicata (assembly GCA_032466195.1). NCBI lineage: Eukaryota > Metazoa > Mollusca > Polyplacophora > Chitonida > Mopaliidae > Katharina > Katharina tunicata. The sequence continues at coordinate 33,878 of JAVFBZ010159043.1, read as the reverse complement.
GTTGCGGCGAAATATACCAGAAGTTGTCATCCGTATGATGCTATATTACTACTGTAAATACATGTACCGGCTCCGAAACGTTTCTTAACCAATAGCCAAGAAGTTGTTCATGGATTGATTTATTGGCGTTTACGCCGTTTGTGCTCTGTTGTCTACTGCCTCATGTAGGAGTTATGACAAACATGCAAATTACCATTCGGAAATCCTCGAATGTACTGCGCACATCATATTTTGACTGGAACTTTTTCACAGCTTGTGGGTAACTGTCCACGTATATTCCACGGTTTCCATCTATTTTGCCTTGAGAAAATAGTGTACTCAGAAATTAATACGGCGCTAAATAGGCTTCCATCGAACAAAATGTAAGACTACAATCACCACTGTGACGAGAATCACGCGAGGTTTAGCCGATTGTTTCAATAACAGAACTAAACACGATGCTGATATGAAACATATCATGAAATATGGGCCAAGAAATTTTCAATATAAGTCAACTGACAGATATTCCAATTTTTGTTCCAGATGTATGTCGCGATGGATTTGGTATATTACGGCCAATAAATTCTAAATGGGTTACTGGACATAATGTGTGTAACTGCATCATTCCGGAGAGTAGGTTGTATTTCTGGGACGGTACCGATCCTTCACCCCCTGTGATAGAATGTGAACTCAACGGTGAGTTAACAATGTTTTACTATGTACTTATATGAAGAACAGTTTGTTAAACAGGCATGATGACTCGGTTCGAAGAGAGGTTCACACACACACAAATTGCTCTATTAGAAGCATTAGGAACATCATGAAAGCGGTGGTGTTGTTTGTTTGTTTAATTTGGGTTTTACGCCGTACTCAAGGTTATTTCACTTATATGACGGCGTGCCAGCCCAATCTTGGCAACATGCAAGACAAGACAAAACATTGAGAAAAAAAATAAAAAAAAAAACAAAAAAAAAACAGGACACTACAAAAATTGGCACCCTGTGACCCTTAGCTCAGAGAGCACCAGGACACAGGAGGGTCCCACCCGACCACCCGCTCTGAGGTTTTGCTGTTGCATTGGTAATAGAAATACTTGCCTTCCATACATATTCTGATTGCTTATATGGGCGAACATTTTTAAGGAGGTATAAATTCCAGACTTCAGATAAATATCCGTTTTGACATAAACTAATACAGTAGCCTTTTTGCCCTGATTTTTGGTATATAAGTTCTCCGGTGTCCGTGGAGTTCGAGGGGTGTTTTTTACCCCCCGTTTTTTGCCCTTGTGTTTACTTTACACCGACAAAGCAAAGTTAGCCAATAATTGAAATAGCCTTTAGTTCGACGTTTTAACCAAATCAAATAAACAAACAAATAAATAAATTCTTACATGCAGAGGGTTGTTTAAAATCCACACCAACCCGTATCTTTTGTTCTCTGGGTTTAACTATATCCCCTTGAATACTTTTATTGGTAAAGCGGTTTGGACATTATCTATTACATCAGCAGTTTTTATTTCTGTTCAAGGTTGTCCAAATCCTTGGAATGGTCCATTATTACGTCATGGTGATAAGTTTGTGAATAACCAAGGCCACCCATGTGAGTGTAGAAGGGGAACCAACCCTTGGCTAATGGACGCGTCCACCGAGTTCCACGTCAAGTGCCACAACACCAACGAGGATAACGCCACATATTATACAGACTTTATGCAAACATAACAGGATATGCTTGTAAATATCATGTTGATAATTTCAACAATATTTCATCAACATGTGTTGGAGTAATATATGCTGATATCTCACTTAACGAGAATTTGTTTGCCAGTTAACATATGAAACATACGCGTATTTTTACGTCTGCTCTGAAATAAACCGTAATAAAGCTCGTGAGGCCATCTTGATACCTGTATTTATTTATTCATTAATTTGATTGGTGCTTAGTGCATTACTTAAGGGTTTTCACTTGTACGACAGCTTTGTGATGCCGGTGTTTGGTGGATAACCGGGATGAAACCTCCTGAAAAGTACCTTCGATGTCCACAGCCAGCGGAAAACTTCCATTATATACCTAAGGTCGATGTCAATTATATAGTAAGGTCTTAAGGGGACCAGCAGTATTCCAAACTGATTGAACAGTCTGGTAACACTTAGCTGTTTTAGTCAGTCGGATAGAGGGGTGGACTTGATTTGGTCTTTACAATTGAACATGCGCTATGAAAGAGACTTGGATCCAGTCATTTCCGGTATTTACTGATAGTGATTTGCGCATGACAGATAGGAAAAGTCCTAGAAGTTCATGGAAAGCATCGCTGGAGTAGAATCGGAGCGAGGTTAAAATAATTATTTTGCAAATTTTGACGCTGTGGTGTTGAATCAATTTGGTACAAATCATTCTGACATCTGTTTAAAACATATTGAAATGTTTGACTGATGTTGCTCTGTTCCCTGGGACCCTCTCTCACAACACTGTGCCTTAAAGCCGCGTTCACACGGTGCAACTTGTAGTATCAACTCGCCGAATTCGACTCATCGTATCAACAAAAGTTGCATGTGTAGGGTCGAATGCGATGCGCTTCTCGCAAGAACTTAACAAATAACGTGACTTCGTTGCTATTATTTTACTTGTCGTTATCGTTACGTTTTATGCCCAATAACATTTCATGGACACTGTAAAACCGGATAAACAGCGGATCATCGGCCAAATGTATCATCGACTTCAGCCTTGATGATATTGGGAAAAAATTGAACCAAGGGCGGTAACTCCATTCAACTAAAATGACACAATTTGATTGGCTGAACCTTTCGACTCATCGAAAGAAATAGAGCACGTCCTATTTCAATCAACTCGCTTTCGATTAGTTGAATACAACTAAAGTCGCATCGATTTGCTCTGTTCACACGCTTCAACTCAGTCGAATTCCACGAGTTAATACTACAGGTCGCATCCTGTGAACGCAGCTTAACACGAGCAAGATCGACAAGACCTAGTGCGGAAATGTCATGGCTACAGATCGATTAATCACCGGACACAGCTTTCCGTGATGAATTTTCAAAATTTTCAATAGTACAAACACGTTTTAAATTGGAATAAGTGTAGGTGAATGAATCATGAAGAATATTGATTAGCATGTAGTCTACGGAAATTACAAACAAGATTAAAAAAACAAAAAACCAGAAAAAATCTAACAAAAATAAAGCAGTAACAGGGATATCCAAAACAATTGAACAAAATCGTTTTCTACGTTTTCTGGGGATGTAGACTTAGCGCTACAAGAACTCTACGATGAGAACCACCACACGGCGGCGTGCCAACCCGATGGGCGAAGAAAAACACATTAAATGACAATAACAACACACACGACACCATAGGACATTCACAGGGCGAAAAGCAGGACACCACAATCAATTGATGAGAGCATTATGACACAAGAAGTTGGCGCCCGACCACCCACGCCTGTACGTCATGAAGTGGGACAGGTCAAACAAACAATCTATTAGGGCAAGGATATGGGATAGCGCAAAAAGCTCCATTACTAAAGTACGCTGCAGGATAAAATGTTGTTATCATGACGGCTATTTATATAGCAACAGATATCATTGTCAAGTGTCTGACCATTCTGTTCTAACAATTATTGTTGGATTTCTGCAATTTCTTGTCTAGTGGACCAAACATTATTATCTCTCCTGTAATGTCCAACTATGCGATCGCTGTTCGACCAGTTTTAATTGAAAATGTGGGCTGTCTGCATTCAATATTTGGCTGTTCATTGCAGGTCGAACCCAAATTTCTAGCCATGAAACATTTTATCATTTAATATACTTTGAGCAAATCGACAAGAAAATCATGATTTGGGGGTTATCAACTGCACCGCCTTTCCGTTTAATCACTCAAGTCCCACTTATCCACACAACTTGATCACATTCAAATTGTGTTGATCAGCAACTTTCACAAAATATCACCAGACAAAAACCAATTCAACAATAATTATAGTATATTATATCAAAATTTTCTTTCCTTACATCTATACAAAAATATTATATGAACCGGCTTTTTGATTCCGTGTTTGGCACACATGTAGACCTATTGACATACCAATTGACGTGCGCGATGGAGATCGATACCCTTTGGATTATTTCAACTGTCTTTGATAGAAGCGACTCAAAGCTGTCAATTAATTCCATTTAATCGTGATTACATTTTTACTCGGGTCATGAAGGGTGTGACTGAATGGTGTCTATTTGAATGACATGTCTCTAAGTTACACTGCGTTTATAGATTTATATTGCAGGGGGCTATTTCGTATACCTGTTTCACATAAATCAGGTGTATATAATGTACAACATAACTGTGTAAATTATGGTTTAAATAGGGTGTTTAAAATGACGGAGATACAATTGAATCAAATTTGTGAGTCCTTATACATGTTGCTAAGTTAAGCAGAAAAACGTTAAGAACGGAAAAGTTCCCTTAAAAACAAAGCTTGTCATGGAACGTACACAATTAATCTTTTTTTTGTTTATTATCCTATGTTAAATCAACATGACTACATTGTATTAGTCCCAATTACAGACAATTAGCCAGCTTTTATGTGGGAGGAAAACTGGGTAGCACCCAGAAACCCCAAGACTTTGCGCTGGTAGCTGGAAGACCAACCCACATCAGTCCGAGCGAGTGCTTGAAATTGTGAACTTAGAGGTGAGGGGTATCTGTAAACCAGAACCGAACACTGCAGAAGTGTGTGATCTAGACCACTCCGTCACGGAAGCCCCACTTTACTACATTTACGGATGTTTCATCTAAAAAAAAAATGGAAAAGATGGGGAAGAACATGAGGAAAAAAAAACAATAGGAAAGGGCGTCCAATTAAAATGTTTTTATTGACATCCACTATGCACCCTATGTATATAAAGTGCAAAACGAAACTCTCAAGGAACCTGCGTTCAAATAATTAGTAGCTATTCCTAGCTACAGAACTGTGCCATGCTAAAACATTGTAATTCTCGCATCGTACAGGGCAATGCGGAGCACAAATTTGAAACTCACAGTCTGATTCGATACTTATTATACATTTTCTCCAATTATTTTTGTAGTTTTTATCAAAACATTGTATTTAAAGTAACTTCTGAGTGTGAAAAACTCGCTATGCGACAGTAATTTTGAAACAAAAGTCGAGTGATTAAGAAATTTTCGAATTTGGCCGCCATCTTGCTACCCTCGTTGACAAATAAAATTAGCTTTTACACGTTACTAATGCGCAAGGTGCATCTCTGAAAGTTCAATTTTCCAAACAGAATTGAAAATCACTTAATTATTCAAGTTAAAACTAATAAGTGCCTAAACTAAAAACTACACATTATATGCATTACGAAGTAGACTAATAACGATACAGATCTCTGTATCCATAGCTATATCCTGAAAAAAGTTATGGTTAGTTAAAAATACCATTTGTAAAATGTATCTAGATTATAGCGTTGTCAACTAGATTAAACCTTAAAATCCTGTAGTTCCACTGAAGAGTTTAACATAATACACAAGTAGTGTTATTCCGAAACGATAACTTCATTTTGACTCAATATTTCAGCATTTATTGTGCCATCATCAGGAGATAGTTACCAATGGTCAACAACAAGTTTATATATAGGCTATGGATGGTTAAAACGAACATGGTGGAAAGGTATTCTGTACAGCTTGCAGTCAAGTAAAGTTATCTTTTACATCCAAACAGTCTGCGACTTAAAAAATTGACGACAAGCTGTGGGGGCTGTTGTCTGTCCAGCTTGCGACTTACACGTAACAATCATTCTCGATACCATGCGAGCTTTTCAGCCAACTGGAGAAACTTTACCTTTTTGTTTTCGGTTTTTGCTTTTTTAAAGTTTGATTTGGATCTTGGCACCGTATCTTATTTCACTAATACACCGTTGTACAAGCTCCAAGGATGCACCCTGGCACTTCACAGCTAGTAGTACTACATTGGGTAGGCTTCACAGTGAACATCGACAGAGAGCTGGTGACAGCAAAGAAAAAAAAAAGAGAAAAAAAAAAAAACATTTAGCATAAGGAATGATGTAGTTATTGTGTCGCAACATTTTCATTTTTTGGGGGAAGGCCCTCTGATACTGAACAGATTCTAGTTAAGAAAAGACTAAGACCCTTGCAAGAATCGAACCCACGACCCTCAAAGTCAGGCACACGAATTGCATTTACTGCTGCCGAATAGGTGCTGGACTCGGAGGGACGTGGGTTAAACAAGTTTCTAAACTCGATCGGACTTGTAACATAGATACGGCTAGGACTGAAATGGAAGTATTTTATAACTAACAGACAAAGGCTTTCGTCTCATTTTCAAATAAAGACAAATTTCTATATGCCATTGCAGTTACAACGGGGCACTGGCAGAACTAGTCCGCTAGATGTCATTGTAGTGAAGTAGGACATACTGTATTAGCTGCTGCTTAGCTGCTTTGACAGTACCGGGGTACTGTTTATAGGTTATGAACCACCATTAGGATTTGTTCACCCTTAAAACATTCACCAGAAGAGTGTCGGGAGAGAGAAGATTGGCTGTTACTGAAACCTGAGAGTTGAGAGGTTTGCAGATTGCTGATAATTTTTTTATTTGTAATATAATACCTTGTGAAATATGACAATAGTTCATTTGTAGTTAAAAATAAATGTGAATTTTTAATGATTTGAAAATTCAGCCCGTTCCAGTGTTTCCATGGAGATTTTAGACACAACCCCATTCGCAAGTGCTGTAGCTCAAAATCAAGATGGACATGCTATTTTTATTTTGTACAATTTTGAAAGCCCAAATGCCCCTCTTTCTTTCAAGGTATCACAATATGCTCAATAATTTTTGTCATACTTTTGGAAGGGTGAATTTTGCAAAATTAATACATACATATTAACATAAATAGTAGAGGGATTTTTTAGTGGTTCTTAACCTGTAAGTGATAAGCAAGTATTTGAACGTATTGATAGGAGAGCTGGGCGTGGAAGTTTGGGTATCCCATTTCACTCTTGCGTCATGTAGCGGACGGCTTCTGGCGGCAGCCCATTCAAAACAAACCATTGAAATCTTTGTTTGTTTGATTGGGATTAGATTAAAAGTCTAAGACACATCTGTGTAAAGTTAAAAATACAAATACTAAGTCGAGCCCGTTGCGTTTAGGAGGAAAATAACTCTCATCTATAAATTTAGTAAGTCTCTTTACCGTTTCTAATCCAGCTATTGAACTCACATAAACACTACAAATTAAGGGTTCAACAAACTCTGATAACCTCGATTTGAGCAAGTTCTAAAGTTTGTTCTTAAATTAAAACTGTCACGTTGAAATGAAAACATATGCGATGAGTACAATGCTTGTACGAACCAAAGGGAAGTCCTACGAGTCTACGACAATTGGGCCGAACTAGTCCCCCAGGTGCCACTGTAGTGAAGTAGGACATATTAGCCGCTGCTCAGCTGCTTTGACAGTACCGGGGTACTGTTGTTATACGTGTACGTAAAAAGCAAGTATTTGAACCTATTGACAGCTCGGCGTAAATGCATGGGTGTCCGTCCCACTTCACTCGCTCACAATCTAGCGAACAGCTAGTTTTCTGCCGGTATAACCCATAGGAATTATACGTACAGCGAGCAGACCATTTTCACAATATGTATATACACATATTTGAATCCGCCACAGTGAATGACCTTCTATGTAAGGAGTCAACATTTTGAATCTGGTAACGGTCTCATTGACATGGAGAAATGTCTCACAGTGTGGCCCAAATGCGACAGTAACTTGAGACATGCTTATTATAATATTCTGAAAGAATTTGATAGCTTTCAGTTTTTTTGTTATTCTAAACTTTCACTTAACCAACTAATCTGGGGTTGGAATTAACGGAAGCCTCTTTATTTTACTTTTTGAAAAAACAATCTATAGCTAATGTAATTATGTGATAACACAAAATATATAATTTTATTTAATAATAATATTTTTTATTATATATAAATATATAATACAGCTTCAGCGTACCGTATGCTACCTGTAGGTGAAGAACCACCTAACAATACCTGTACTATTTACAGTAATTTTGCAAAGTTAACTTATTGAAAAATTGTAAGATTTTGTTTTATTGAGCATAGTGAAAGAAAGAGGGTATTGGAAATTGTATGTCCCACTACTTTTGCTCGAGCCACAGCACTTTCGAATGGGCTTGTGTCTAAAATCTTCATGGAAACTGAGGAACGGGCTGAATTTTCAAATCAGCCACAATCCATTTTTATTTTTTAGCTACAGATGAACTTATGTCATATTACACAAAGTATAATATCACAAATAATTTTTTTTATATATGCAATCTAAAACTTCTCAACTCTCAGGTCTCAATTACAGTCAATACTACGCTGCTGCCGAGAGTTCTAAGGATGTACAAATTCTAAGGTTGATTCTGACTGAACCTGTAATTACCAAAGACGTCAAGAAAGTAAAATACTCTTAACAACGAATATAACAACAATCAAATAAACAAAAAAGCCCTTATTGAATAGTCCTGCAATATAACAAATAAAGTTATGAGAAGGAAATACTCACAGCACGTCCAAGTAGGATATTCATGTCAGGACTTAGCTACGGCACGCTATGAAAGTGTAACAAACTCTTCGATTTGAAAATAAATTGTTGAAAACCGCTTGTAATAAAACATATGACTCGGTCTTGACATGACTATACATTTTAAACAGGATTATTAATATATACTGTACATTTGAAACTAGACTTCGTCTGCGACATGTAGCAGATGTTCTATAGTGTTTTATTGGAAAGACTGATAAATAGGGTTATGGATACCAGAAGATGTCAAAAATAAATCACCTGAAAATAACTTAATTGTACTTTCAACGCTCATATATCTTGTCGGGCTAAATAAAGATGGCAATTGCTTTACGCTTTGTTAATAAATTAATACCGATAGCTAGGTTAAAATACCTCTCTTGGTTGGACAATTGTTTGACTTTTTTTACAGATTGTTACGAGTATAAAAGTTAATCATAAGAATAAAAAAAAAATAAGGAAAAGCCTCACCGTTTTTCCTTATCTAAACAGAATCATCGATTCCACAGTGGTAAATCGTTCGCATAGATTCACGTCCGTCTATCGCCCGAACAAGTAAATGGGGGAGGGTTTATTTTGTCTATTAATTCAATTCCGTTCTTAACATTCAGCCTGTGAGCATATGGTCGCTTGTGTTATCCGTGCATATCTCCTTATTTAGAAAAATGAAGAAATGAGGTTGGGCAGCCAATGGAATGGTTTGCTTACAGTGGAACGAACGACAACTCTTGTAGTTTTGTCGGGGATTGAATGACTTTGTTTATAGATGTTACAACAACAACTGAACATTTTCAAAGTTAAAAATTAATGAATCTGTATAAAGGACTTAGGGTTAGGTGTTAGGGTTAGGGTTAGAGTTAGGTAAACATTTGACAACATGTGCATTGAATTGTAGCATCTGGCCGGACAGCTTCGGCTATTTCCGGACGATTTTCCGTATCTGCAGAAATTATTTTCCAAATAAGGAGATATGCACGGATAACACAAACGCACCTCTGGAGTATTCACTGTGATGATAACACAGCAGCATCGGTACAACGTGAGAGAAAAGTACATATAAAATATTATCTAAAATACACGTGTTTAAGTGCAAACGGCGAAAGATCTACAATAATAATATAATAAAAACATAAGAATTTACGGCAGTTCCTTCTTAAATATTCTATATTGTCAAAAAAGAGAATAGTAACATTAATTAAAAATACTCTGATATGGCAAAAACAGTTTTTGTGGAACAAAAACTTGGATTAACTTAAGCACATCATCAAGAATCATAAAAGCAATATATCGGATCAGATATGTACAATTAAAAATATTATCTACTCTTGCAGTCAAATTAAAGATCGTTATAACAATCTTAAAAGACGGCGGGATATTCATGAAATTTCTTTCTGATTTTATAACTGAAATACCTTTTAAAACTAATTGAACCTATATATACGGTCGATTCAGTGTCCGATCTTTTCATACTGTCCTATACCTAAAGGGCTGGTTTAACATGAAAGTTTATCTGCTTTGCGAAATTTCATCCATTCTGTCAGCTCGAATAAATTGGAAGATATATGCACAAGGGTAGTTAGGAAATGATCCCTGCCCACGATACTGCCCAACGATATATATGGAAGTCCTGCAATTTTTGAATAATTGGAGAATAACGTCACCTAAATATTTTGTTTAAACAGCATTTTAGAAGCCGGGCAAATAACAAAAACATGACTAAAATGGAAAATCAAGCTTGAAAACTTGAAAACGGTATTAGCATCTAGGCCGAAACTGTCGCTTATCAATATACGCAGAAGTTGAAAATCCATTTTAGTCATGTTTTTGTTACTATGTTATTATGTTACAGGAAATAAACAGTCGCCACGGGGTTTTTTTCTTTTTCCTCGCAGATGGGCACGTTAAAGCACCCTTACAACATAACAAGTAACGGTTTAAAATATATTTACGTATGCAAGTCGATAGAGGCCATCTATCTCGCTACCTTGCTAAATCACCTCCTCACTCCTCAGAGTAGCGAGGAAGTGAACAAGCGAAGTAAGACAACGAGGACGCCCTTTCCAATATACGGCCGGGTTGCGAGGGATCGAGGCGAAATGACTTCATAAATTGGAAAGGTATCAGAAGTTAAAATTCTCTAACATTTTCGAAGACTTCGTTCATATTTTTAACAACAAAAAGGTGGCTCTGTCTTAATCAGCTGACATGCTGCGGAATGAATTAAAATAACATATACTTTATCTGTACAACTGGCCTTGTGTGTCTGCCTACAATTTCAACATCAACTTATATTGCCATTGAAAGCTAAAGAGGTAGATTGCTCTGCCAGTTTCAGGCGTAACATATTTATCTCCCTTTTTAGCCACTGAGGAACCCCACTATGTAAAAGCGGATGAGCTTGTCTCGGGTTATTCAGTCTGGTACGCTGACTAGTGCAATAATATAAAACTGACAATGCAGTAGCTTGTTTGAGTGGCATTAAGAAGCTGGGTAAATTACAAAATGTATTTGTAATGCAATAGCTGTCCTACACTTTGTATGAGAACAAATTTGTTGCTGGTTGAAAAAAAAATTCCCCTTAAAATGCATTATTATACAATAACTGGTGATCGGTTTCAACTTCTCAATATAAAATTTCACAATTATTGAAATCTTAATGGCAATATTTCCTTGAATTTTGTCTGTTTTATTTTTTCTGTTCATATCGTAATCAGACAAATGCCAAGAATATATAAGAAGTGGTGATCTGTTTAAAGTAAAAGATGTTCTAGATCTAGTTACATAATGATGGCAATGACCTTTACAATAACCTTGACATCAATACTGTCTTTGAATCCAGTTCGATGTCTTAAGATTTTTACACTTATTATAGTCCACATGATTAATAAGCTGATGACCTTTTAAACAGACACTATCACATATCAGTATTGGAAGATCTCCAATTACCAATCTGACTCGGATCCAGCTGAAACAGAACATATAAGAAATGTCTAAAGGGACATCAGTAAGCCAACTTACTGTGGTTTCCTATTTATTGTCTTGTGAATGTCCAGTGGTGTCCTGTGTGTTTTCTGGGCGGGTTTCTTCGCCGATTGAGCTGACATGCCGTCTGAAAATAACGGTAAGAATAGTGTAAAACCACAATCAAACAAATAAACAAATCTAAACCCTGTGACATTATTAACATTATAGACCAAGTTTTAGTGACCTGTTTAAAATAAACTTCAATAGATCAATTTCCTCAATTAAAATAGGTTATTTTTCTTTCCCCATTATTTCTTCACCTTCTTGCTGAATGTCTAATGTCTTTCTTTTAATGATTAGTCCTAGGTTCATGAGCTGTTTAACAAAAACGTTCGCTTATCTAAGTTTAAAAGTCTCCAATTGCCAATCTGGTTCTGGGACCACCTGCAATAGAATATGTAATAGATGTCTCAGCTGTCACTGGATGCTGAAGAAAATGTCAATGTCTATAAAGAAATAAGATAAGCTATGCCATGTTTTTGTGGTTGTTTGTCGAATCCAACTCAATCCAGATTGTAACTTTACGAACATTGCATGAGAAAGGTCTTAGCAAGTTAAATGAAATGATGCTTATAAATATACCCAGAAGTTGAAATTCAAAGTTATGTTATGTTTTGTTGTGTGGTATTTTGTTTATGCTGTTAACGTCCTTCAATAGTGGTTTTCAGGATGATAAAGGTGACTATATCATTTCGAAAGACTTAATGCCCTAAGTAAAGAATTACGTAAGTAATACAATTACTCAAATTTGTTAAATTTACTTCCCAACTGCACTATCCTGTATACTTCTAATGAGGGACCAACATGCTTTACATAAACAGACATGATTTTGGACAAAAACAATTTGGAAAGTGAGTTGTTGTTTATCGCCAGTTGTGCGTCCTTACAATGTTTTGTTGTTGTCATGGTTTCTTGCCAGTAATGTCGAAATAGACACGTTATCAGTTAAATTTAGAATGAATAAGCATAAAGTGTATATAATTAAATGGATACAACATCAACTCATTACACTATGAATTAAGTAACATTCACTATGAATTAAGTATTATTCGCTACGAATGTAGCAATATTCACTGTGAATTAAGTAATATTCGCTCTAAATTAAGTAATAATTACTATGAATTAAGTAATATTCACTACGAATTAAATAATTTTCACTATGAAATAAGCAATATTTTCTATGAGTTAAGTAATAATCACTATGAATTAAGTAATATAAAAACACTTGAGATACAAATATAGTTTTTATTTGCCTTTACATTATACTAAGTGTCAAGTAGTTGAAGAAAAATAAGATTGATATCAGACAAAGGTTTATGATAAATAATAGGTGATACAAATAAACTGTTCATTTGTAACCTTTGTGTAAACTACCTGTGGTTTATTCCTTTTTATTACATAATGATATTGTACTCTGACGGATGGGAAAACTCTGAATAGGGGAAGCTTCTGTCTCCTTAAATGTCTTGGCCAAAGGGAATAATAAAAGGACATCCGGGTATCTGGATAGTAACTGTCTTCAACTGATCTGCTCTTGTCCATTCGCCAATATCCCATTAACCTTTAACCTTTACGTTATCAACAATATTTGGGAAATTGGTATTTTGGGAATCGTTCAATTGATCAAAGCTTTGAAATACTGTCGGCCTCAAACTACGTATATGATAATGCCCCTATGCATTATACCACAAAAATCAGACACGAACACGAAGCGGTTTCCCACCAAAATATAGATATAGAACTTCTAGTGGCGAGTTTTGATTACCTCAGTCACCGATAGTATGTAACATATTCAACGTTTCAAAGATGGATGTGTTGGTAATCGGAGCTGAAGTCTCCAATCAAAAACAAATGCCATGGCGTACAACGATGTTTTTTGTTTGACATTAAGGTATTTATCGGCAAACACGGAAAGAAAGCTTGTAAAATCACCCTGTGATTACAGATGTCCTAGGGATGAATTTATTCTCTTGAGAATAACAAAGTTCAGTGAGATTTCTGTATTCCCCGGTCTGAGCTTGTGAGACATTCAAGCATGAAATGTCAAACATTATAATGAGTTTACCACGAGAGTTGCAGTATAGAACGATAAATCTTCTTTTGTATGAACCGATGTCGTATGGGAATTAAAAATGTCTGTGGTATTATTTTGAAATGAAAGGTTCACGCGTTGTCTCATAGGTTTATCTGAAACAACCCATGAAATGTGAATTTTGATTGCACTGGGCAAACTGTACGAAAGGCGTTGAATACATAATTTCTGGTAATAAAGGCAAACCGTCCACTGATTTTCAAGACGTTTTCACCAAACTGACTCTGTGATTCCCCTTTAACTGCTTGTGTTGTTAAGCTTACATGTGTCAGCTGGAATTAACTACATCTTGTTTAGGCAGCATTTAGGAATCTATCGGAATCTCAGCCGACATAAACTGTGTAATGTTATTGACAAAGAGACAAAGTCAGATACCGAATAACTTAATAATGACGAATGCCTACCTAATTAGGGAAATTTTACAGTTGTGTAGAAACATCCTCAAGAGACTTTTATCGGACGAATAGTGGTTGCCGAACAGACAATGGAGTGCGGTACATACCTGCATGCTGGTTTGTCTTCTTTTGTGAAAGTAACTATGGGAATACAATGTATATATATCGTTTGGTAAATCACAATAAATTCGCATATTTGGAGATTTGATCACTTGCTTCTTTTCTAAAATTTTATTACAATATAGTTCCTCTGACAAAGTTGGTTCCTAGTGTTCCTGAGTTTTGTTACAGATTGATGAAAAACGTTAGCCCTTATTTTCCTCAGAGAAAGGGATATCAATATTTAAATAATTCAGTACTTTATTTAGGCTTGGCCACTTTTAGAGGCATCGAGTACAACGAATAAACAGAACAATAATTTGAGTAATAATGAAGAAAACAGGATATGATTAGGTTACCAATATATTGATAACATGTAGGTGAGCGAAGAATAGAACAGCTCGGATGTATATAATTCCATTAGATTATCCTTAATAACCAAGTATTAAGTTGATGGTTGGAAACATCCTGAGGGTATCAGTCTCATTAAATACACACTTTATCATTTATCAAATATTGGACTGATTCATATCTATAGTTAAGTCTCCACTGGCAACACACAAATGGCAAACACACGTCTTGGCAGAATTACATTGAGACAGCACGTTATTTAAGAAAATGCTTTACACCTTTTTACAGATTTTTTAAATTTGTGCTACCGAACAGGACATTGCATTTTAATCCAACATTAGTGTTCACTTGTGATAAAGTTTCACTTAAATAAGATCAGAAAAATACGTAGTGAAATTCATCGCCAATCGATCCCGAGTCATAGAGAGGACATTTTGTTTCGTGTCTTGGTATATTTGGCCACCTTCCGGTTTCTATTGGTAGTCTATCATTAAAGAAGGGAAATTTTATTAAAGGTTTGTTTAGTTTAGGCGGAAGACAATTGATATTTTCAAGGCAAAATTGGTTTTGCATTTAACCTTGGTATTTCAATTCTAGTGTCTTTGAGTGGAAAACGACGAATTCTAAGAAAAAAATAATAGCGGTTTTATTAACGCCTTGGAATAGTCTATAATTTGAACGTGACTTTCTTTTTTGAGTTTCTTCCCCATTAAGTTTTTATTCCTGTGTGTTTTGCTTTTACTGTCTTAAGTGGACAGCGCTGCGAGTCAGTTGACTGAGCGTTGGACTACTGAATCCCCTTCACTGCATCCAGTACAGCTTTAAATAGCCCTGCCAACTTTAGGTATTTAAGGTAAGATTTCAGATGGTGTTTAAGAAGTTTGTTTTTTCGGTTTTCCGGCCACGCATAGTCGTCATATAAACGAAACACTCTTGAGTGGGACGTTGAATACCAATAAAATAAAGAAAATTTCTTACTCTCTGTTACATATGGGATTGTCAGGAAACTGTTCACTCGGATTCCGTCTGTTGGTATTGATTTCAACAAAACTAAATGCTTTATGCTTTGTCGAAAGTTGGCAGAAATTAGCGTGACTAAAGATATCATTCCCGGGGCTTATGGTTTGTTTCAATTTCAACTGACACTGCCCTGCGCAATCAAAGAACAAAAGTGAGGTAAATTTATCTATAAATATGTATTAGCTGGCATGGACCACAATTTCCCTGAGTCTTGCAATCTTTCTTAAGCCATTTTTTAAAACGTATCAAACGGATCTCGAATGAGTAAATAATAAATCTTCTAGGCCAATAGGTTACTTGGTTATTTACATCCACATTTCAACGACAATATACTTGATGTGGGGCAATTCCAGCAGGAACCGTGTGAATAGTCATTAAATGGTAACAATATATTTTGGAGGTGTCACATAATCAAGTGACCCAATCAGTGGAGGCGTTTAAGTTTTTTCTTTTCTATAACACCTTTCTATGACACGGCTGAGGGCCGCGCAGTGGCTCGGTTGGTTGAGCGTTGGACTGCCACCATACACCGGCACTGTAAAGACGTCATGTAAGTGAAATACATTTGAGTACGACCTTAAACACCAGCAAATCAATAAATAAATCAATAAATAAATATAACACGTCTTTTTGGGATGTTGAATGCAATGAAATAGATAAGCTGTTTGTTTGGACGGCTGATATTTGTTCAAGTATATTAGCAGCTGTCGTGCTGTATGTTGTTACCACCGAAAGGCCTTTTCTTTCATTCATATCTTACAGGAAGAAGCCTGTGTGATAAAATAAAAACAGTAATTATTAGGTATTTCGTACACGTGTGGTGTACATGTAAGTTTGTCTCGGAAACGAGCGATTACCAACTAACTTAGTCTTTGTTTGCTGGAAACGCGTTAATACAAACTGATTGGTGTCTGACGTCGCACTCAATGGTATTTCATTTATAAGCAAACCAAATTTGTCATTGTGCGGAGGAAACGCCCCGATACAGATATTGAGTATGTGGAAATTGTAACGGTGCTATTTATTTGATTGGTTTTTAACGTCTTACTTAATGGTATTTCACGACTTTGCGTTGCGATTGAACGGTGAAAAAAACGGACAGAAATCTAGTAAATCCCACCCTTCGATAATTAAAGCCACTGCAAATCTTCATTTATATACCGAAGGATAACAGGGGGGTTTGATCGAACCTAAGCCGGATACAGTGATACGTTCAGTTCTCTGTCATACCGCCAAAGCATTTCGAAGCTTTAATGAAGAAATTTCGTTTCAAATAGTTTTTCACATTTAATGTTGTGACGTGAGTGTTGTGCAACAAATTCGAATTGTTTAGATTTTGAAGCTGTGAACTCAACTATGATGAATTAATACGCTACTTTGAAGCCTAAATCCCAATAATGTAAATAGTATATAAATGGAAAATAACAAAAGATGGTTTGTTTGTTGGATTGGGAATTTAAGCCATACTTAAGGTTATTACACTCATATGAGGGCGTGTTAGTCCATTGGTGAAGGAAACCATTCTTTACGACTTTGGCAACACAAAATACAACACAGGACATTTACTGGATGATAAACAGGACACCGCAACAATTGTTCATCCTGGTGACACAGGCAGTTTCCCACAACCGCCCGCAAATACAGAAGTCGAAACACTTGACGTTTGCAATGCCTTCAATCACAGGAAATATGTGTTCGAGCGATGCTGAACTCGGTTGGGATATTTCTAAACTTTGGAGTCAAATAATGTCACCATCAAGAGCATGAAATTTAATTAAAAAAAACAAAACACCAACCGTAATTCGGCCCGGAAAACCAACGAATAGCACCTGGAAAAGTGGTTAGCCGTAACAACATTAATCCATCATTTGTCGTGTTGCCAAGCAATCTAACTAAAACGAGATATAAAACACGAAAAGTTGAATAAAATTACTTTCTTCAATCTCTTGTCATCGCTTTATATTATCAGTTAAAGTATATTAATAACAAAGTTCATCGGGAAGCCATGTTTGTTATTAAGGATGAAAGAATAGGCTACTTCGTCCCCAGCGTCATTTGTCCCTTGTTTAAAGGGGATATTTTGCAAGAATTGGAACCTTTATAATTCTAGTTGAGCTCAGTTATGTCGTGATATAAGGCATTTCTCTCACACTCTTGTCAGGAATTCTATCCAGTAACAAATCGGATAAAAATATATTTGTTTGCGGAAAAGTTTACTTCACAGACAGTAGTTTGGGAAAAGAGCACACGAACAATAATTTGGGAAACAATAATTTGGGAAATGATCATACGGAATATTAATTTGGGAAAAGAGCACACGAACAATAGTTTGGAAATATACATTTTCGAACAAAAATTAGGGAAAAGAACACACGAACGACAAATTGGAAAAAGGGCGCACGAAAACAAGAATTAGGAAAAGAGCACACGAACAATAATTTTGGAAAATAGAATACGAACAATGCAATGGAGTACTCATATTGATAGCTTAGTCTAAAAAGCTACTTCAGTGGTCAGTCAGCCGACATAATCAACTTGGATGGAAAACCAGCAAAATCAAATATTAAATTTCGTGAGAGAAACGTCGGAATTAACTAGAAACATCAACAGCATCAGTTGGTCAAATATTCAAATGTACTTGCTAAATGTTGGCATATCTCTGATATTTGGAATCTTAATTAAAATTGAATTGAATTTCTATAAGATTATAGTCCAAAATTAAGTTGATATGGTATTTAAGGATCCTCGTTAATAACAATATAGGGAGGAACAATATAATTTCTAGGGAGTAGAATCCTTATAATTGATAAAAGACTGTATGTCATTTCATCCGAGTGTTAATCAAGTAACATACTAAGAATGTAGATTTAATAAGGCATAAGAAGCCCACAAATATCGTATTTCGTTCTCGAAAAACATTCAGTCAAGAGAAGAAACCATAAACGCAGAAAGTCTTTATTGATTTCGAGTTTCTTATATTAGTTCTTTGACGATCATCTAAATATGGCCCATGTGTGGTCAAATAGTGGACATAAAACACGCTTATGTAAGCACCTGATGAAAGCTTTACATAAATAAGCGGTGGCGGTTGGCAGTGGAATTCTTTGAATAAAATTGAACATCACTTATGTTTGACCAGCCCTGTGAAACAGGGGCAGATTATTCTTTACGATTTACTCGTAGACAATCACAACGAGATTAAACGATATTCCCTAGTCCTTCGTAACATTTAAATTTTCTTGAAGTCAGAATCACGACATTCATATGTCAGTGTTTTAGTCAGTTATTTACGATGGAATTGAACTACAACAGCAGCAAATGTTTCTAGGGAAAGTTAATAAAATGGATTCGAAATCTGTATGAGACAACAACACGGGTGTTGTAGACATCTCTAAAATCGCAAAATAAAGTTTAATATTTACTGTTAGGGGCTAACCATTGTTTGTAACCAATGCTGTTTATGGTAACCCAAATTGCACTAATCGCATTGTTTGCGACCACCAGATATAAACATGATTCAGCACCATGAAATTATATTAATTACAATTTTAGTGGGTTTTTAAAACCAAATTTACCCTTTTTTAAATAAAACACCAAACGAAGTCGCTTCTACGTTTATCGAGAACTCTTACTATATCAGGTACGTTTGTAAAGCTGATTTCGATTCGTATAATACATGTATGTTTCCAAACCGTTAATTCTGTCGAAAAAAAAATCGGTTTTGTTGAAGGTGTTTCTCTTCGTTTCAGATTAGTCTGCAGACATCACCGAATAGTTTCAGAATTTTGTGTTCAGTTGGGTATATTTTAAAATTGACAAGAGAGTCCCAAAAATAGATGATCAAGGCACAACTCCTAGACGTTTTGGTTAAAGGGTGGACTGCATTATCAGCTAATTATCCCTTTACTGATGGCTGCAGAGAATGCGGCGCGTATTTTAAAGTTTATTTCCGGTTTTCCGCTAAATTCCGAAAGTCAAGTCGTCAAATAAGTGGAACAGCCTTGAGTATGACGTTAAACACACAAATCATGAATGGAAGGAAACTGCAATTCAAGGATAAGTCGTCAATTGGTTTTTAAACTGGCGGCGGTAATGTAATGGTTTGAAATGCACACTTTACGGTTACGTAACCTATATATAGTTTTCATGTATTGTTATATTTCTATCTTATGTTTTTCTTCGTGGCAACTACTTTACTATTTCTATAAAACACTGTGGGTAATAACCTTTTATTTTAAATGTGTGACGTAGATACCAACACTCCATTCCCTGCGACCGATTTGTTTAGCCTTTCTCTAATGAATCTTCTCTACCACACCACTCAGTTGCAAATACTCCAACTCCAAATGACATCCAGTCTCGATGTTCTTGAATCTATGTCTTTCAATCCTATCGACTTGAATAAAGACGATAACTCTCACTGTCCTATTGCCGACAATGACTATGAGGTATCACACTGGTCTTATATTGATGCCCATCTATCTAAATACTTTTCTTAATCTTCATTTCTCTTTGAACCATTTCTTAGAAATAAAAATCAGCTATCCTTTCTTCATTTTAACTCAAACATTTTTCCAGAAATAACTGCTTTTCTTCACGGTCTCAAATATTCTTTCGCTGTTTTAGGTTTTTCTGAAAGCTGGTTAACTGATTCCTCTGACTCACTTTTAGACTTTCCAAGCTACTCAGCGTTTTCATTAAAAGGGATAAGCGAAAAGGGGGTGGGGTGGCTCTTTACGTAAAGGAAGAATAACCTTCACATATTCGTGACGATTTAAGCTTTATTGACGAGTTAAGTGGATGTGAATGTATATTTGTAGAATATACAACACAGCACGCTCAATATCTTGTTGGACTGATATACCACCCACCAGGTAGGGATGTTAATATATTTAATTCAGTACTAAATGGTATACCAAGTAAATATCAACCAGAAAAGAAACAGTGTGTACTAATGGGAGATTTTAATATAGACTTGTTTAAATCTGATTATCTCACATACCCTCTAGAGAATTAATAGAAACCATAAAATCGTTTCTTCCCACAAATAACGAAACCTACTAGAGTAACAAATAATTCAGCAACATTAATTGATAATATCTTTACTAATATTCACAATAATAATATTCTCTCCGGTATTCTATTAACAGACATAACAGACCACTTTCCTATTTTTTATATAACAGAATTAAATTATACCATAAAAAATTTCGCCGACAACAAATTATCATTTTGTAGGTATACTTAACGTGAAAAGTATAATTTTGTAGAACAAGTGAAGCACACGGACTTGGATTCCCTTATTAGTACTCATCAAGATATCAACTCTGCTACTTTAACCTTTACTAATACATTTGAACATATTTTTAATAACTGCTTTCCCATTACTTCCTTAATTACTAACAGAAAACGAATTATTAAACCATGGATAACACCTGCCATATTAACGTCTGTGTACGAGAAAAAAAACCCGCTGAACAGCTTAAAAATAAGTCTGAACGCAACCGGTCATTGTATAGATCATATAGAAAAAAATTAAACACAATTATTCGACTAGCAAGAACAAATATTTTGAAAATAAATTCGATAAATTCAATCAGGAGACTAAAAATACATGGAAAATTGTAAACGAACTTTTAAATAAAAACAAAATTAAAAAACTACCGCTTTCTTTTATCATTGACGAAAGTCATATATCAGATGAAAAATCTATAGCTGCCGGTTTAAATGACTATTTTAGTACTGTTGCATCAGAATTAGAATTTAAGATTCCTCTTGTTGAGTGTGTAGTCTCAGATTACCAGGGAGATCCGGTAACTGACAACTTTACATCTGCCAATGTAACTCCTACTGAAGTATCTTCAGTAATCACTTAAATCTTCTGCTCCTGGCCTTGATGGCAATACCATGTCTACCATTCAATTAGTTAAAGAATATATATCTTCACCTTTGGCACATTTATACAACCTATCCTTCGCAACTGGTACTGTTCCTGATTATTGTAAATTAGTTTAAATTACTCCTGTATTTAAATCTAGTCCAGAAAATAAAATAGAGAACTACCGACCAATATCTGTGTTGCCATTTGAGCAAAATTCTTGAAAAATTAGTAGCTTAACAATTCTTGGAACATGTTAATACAAATGATCTTTTTTTATAAGAATCAGTATGGGTTTCGATCTGGTCAAAATACTTTTTTATACGCAATCTCTTATTGATAAATTAGCCTCTGCTAAAAAATCTGGCAAATGTTCGGTTGTCTTGTTTCTGGATCTATCCAAAGCCTTTGACACAGTCAACCATAGTACTCTTATACGAAAACTAATCCATTATGGATTCCGTGGACTATCTAACAAATGGTTTAAAACTTACCTATCAAACAGAATGTAAATTATAACAATACTATATCTGATTCAATGTCAGTGATTTGTGGCGTTCCACAAGGATCTGTTCTGAGGCCACTATTATTTCTTCTCTACATAAACTATATTCCTAATACTACTAACTTGTTAGACATTACTTTATTCGCGGATGACACCAGTGTTTCTTGTTGTTCAAAAGACCCTGCAGATGCCATTAACATAATGCAAACTGAATTGCATACAATTCATTCTTGGTTGAATGCTTTTAAACTTTCTTTAAATATAACTAAAACAAAATTTATGTTAATTGAACCTAAATCTAAGCTTAAAACCACAGTAACACCCAGTCTACACATTGACAATATTGACATAGAAAGGGTTATGAAGTTTAATTTTTTAGGTATTTTTTTAAATGATCAACTTAATTGGAAAACTCATATTGATTATATATGTTCATCAATCATATTAAAAACGACCTAAAAAAATCCTGTATTATTCACTAATTTATCCTTATCTTACTTACGGTGCAATGGTGTGGGGAAATACATACCCTTCTCACTTGAAACCGCTTTTCTTTATCCAAAAGCGTGCGATTCGCGTGTTTAATTTATTAAAACGTTTAGAACACACTGAACTCATTTTTGTCAACTAAAAATACTGCCTCTTCCTCCCCTTATTCTCTACTGTAATCTAAAACTATTGTATAAGTTTTTTCACAATTAATTATATATCCCTAGTTCATTTTCAGATTACCTTGTTAGGCGGATATCAGTCCAACAATATAATACCAGGAGAGTCTGGTTTGACTTTCACACACCTTTTAACAGAACAAATTTATCCTACTATTTATTCAATTCATTCGGTCCCAGTGAATCAAACTACCAGTATTCTTGCGCACAATAGAATCACCATCTCTGTTTATATCCAAATTAAAATCTTTTTTAATTGAAATTATACCTCAGTGTTATATTTAGCTAACTATACATTAAACCACTTTATTTTCAATAAAACAATTACGTGTAAGCATTAATTAAATATTCGCTTTTTGAAATATATCTAAGTATATTATTAACCATTACAATAATAATATTCATACAGCTAGTTTACTGAGTAATAACATATATATTTTCGACTCCTGCTTTCTCCGGGATATAACAAGCCCTATGGAGCTTTATTCCCGTCACAATAATATGGTTTATTTTTTTTAATTTTAATACATAGTATGTGGTAAATAAAAAAAAATAAAAACAATAAAAAAACGTTATGTCTATAAAATAAGAAAAAAAAAACACGATTATGGAAGCAGTACATTAAACGATATTTAATTATCTATCCATCAATTTCATTATAATTATATTTATAGAGATTAGCATTAACGAGACATACATGTATTAGTCAGGCCTAACATTTAACTTATCAATTCATGACCAAATCCGTCTTCCAACAACATGTACAAGGTTATCTATGTAAATGAGGAATTTGACCGATAACCAGAGCTGCCTGGGGCTGTTAGCCAGACAACAAACGTGGGATATGTGGAACAGTTGGACAACACCTGCCCAGGGATGCCGGTTGTAGAGGCGAGAAATTGTCTGTTGCAACTAAAGACCCAATAAATGTCGAGAGCTTTAGAAAAACAAATAACTTTCAGAACACCTGACTACATTGTACTTAATGCCCAGCCTCAAATTGGCATAATTTAGCTTATCTTTTGTTGAATGTTTTATAACCTTAATTGTCAAGATGCTTCAACTAATTATCAAATAACTACAAACCAGAACTATTGCGATATTTTAAAAGCATTTTCTAAAGCTGTGTCTTAATATTCCTCGAGAAAGGTTCAGAAAGACTTTGTTTCATTCTTACGTAATTGTTGTTGCAAATTCCAGATTGGGTCTATTAAAGCCAAGTTACGTTATTTTACTGGGTTTTCAACTCGGGAAAAAACACAATGCAACAAATAAGGTGAAGTTCAAATCTAGAATAATTGATGGTACAGTGGTGACTTGTGATGTGATATATCAGCTGTCGTCCAGGAGTCGGGTCAAGTATTTACGAATGGCTATAAACAATTGTTTAAAAGTCAGTTTTACATACAAATTATAAATCCAAAAAGTCGTATCCGAAGTATGACGGAAAAGTATTACATAACCTACAGATGTTCACTCGTGCGCTTTCATTACAACTTAGGATTCATAATGAGGAATACGAAATGAAAATTGAGACAAATAGTTCTTTAAATCCAGTGGCTGATGATTCATGGAAACAGCGAAACGACTGCAAAAACATATCAAAAGAATAATGTATTTCGAAGTAAATAATTTGCCCTTTATGCGATGATGGTTTTAGTTTTGATTGTTGTTTTATTGATTGACCGTTGATTTATAAAATTAACAAAGTGTATAGAAAGGTGCTTTTTGATAAATGACCCAAATGAAGTCCAGATAGAGCTTTAACAACATTCAGAACCCAAGCTTGAGGAAACAAAAATAAAAGAAGTAGAATCAATAGAATTCTTGTCTTATATGAGATTAATGAAGATAAAACGAGGTGATTATCATAAGTATGTGTCAGTCTCGAAAGGTTTAGTTGAGCAACTTTGCTCACTTAAGGATATATTTAAAGCAGTGAGGATTCAATCTCTCAAAGCTAGTTATTCATATTCACGTCGTTCCTTCCGTCCCTTGTTTCTTGTAATAGATGTTTGATAGAATAGGTCATTTTACTCCTGCTTGACCAACATATTTGTTTGTTTGGGCTTCTAATACCGTACTTTAATTTATTTCAATTTCAATTTCAATTTCAATTTCAATCACCCTATCATATCTTACTTTCTAATATAAGTTGAACAGTTGGCTATGGATACTTTCAGTCATAAAATATCACTTTTGTGACACAGGCTGTACCATTTTGCTCGAGCTGTCGTCATAAATTATCACTATTGTGACACAGGCTGTGCCATTTTGCTCGAGCTGTCGTCATAAAATATCCCTATTGTGACACAGGCTGTACCATTTTGCTCGAGCTGTCGTCATAAATTATCACTATTGTGACACAGGCTGTGCCATTTTGCTCGAGCTGTCGTCATAAAATATCACTATTGTGACACAGGCTGTACCATTTTGCTCGAGCTGTCAAACATGATCCTTTTCCCATTATGGATTTTCTTCCAGAACGAAAACTTTTCTTTTCAGAATAAGTTTTCTGCTTAGGCGTGTCTAATGTAATAATGTTAAGTAAAACTACACGTTGCATGGTACAGGAAGCCGATTTGTTGTGGTGGCCTGTTTTGTGTCCTGTAAATGTCAGGTGGTGTCTTTTGTTTTGCAAGAGTCGTTGAAGGTGATTTTCTTATCACACTGGCCTGGCACGCCGTCAAATGAGCGAAATAGCCTTAAATACCACGATTTCAGGTAGCAAAAATATGTAAACTCAACACATTATGACAAATGTCTTCGATGTTCTAAATTATTTCTGCAACCGCAGCCTACGGAAGTTAACAATGCTTACGGTGTTTGTTAATCGTTTTTCAAATAACGAAAAACCTACTCTCTGTTAGCTTTAAAAGTATATGTTTTAGTTTATCGTTAAACTGCATCAAATACAATGAATATGTACAGAACGTCAAAAAAGACAAATGTGTCATTAAAAAAGTTGAGCCATATTATTTATTTTTTTCTGGCGAAATTCCGTTCTGGTCTGCAAAATAAGTTGCCATCCATGAAATAACTGCTCGTGGTCTTATGCGAACATGAAAATACATATAGGAACACACTGTTTGTCTGTGTTCATTTATCAATTGAAACACACACGGCTTGACAGAAGACACACAGAGCATTACATATTCAAAAGAGCAGGGACTTTAATTACTTTAATTAGTAGTTAACTGTTTATGCACATATGAAAGTCTTAACTACTTCTCACATGTTACGATATATTAATTCGTGTTTAAGCGGCATTTAGAAGCTAGGTTTATACTTCTGGGTATATTAATAAGCCTAGAAGCAAAGACCGTTTTCAAGCATTCATTGCTTGAAAACGGTCTTAGCATCTTGGCCGAAACGTCGCTAATCAAAATACCCAGAAGTTGAAAATCCATCTTAGTCGTCATATCTTTGATATTCTTATTGCCTAATAACGTCATCTATTTTGCATACATGATAAATCTGATTGTAGTGGAGTGCACCAAAACACACAGTGTACGACAACCGGTTTCGTTGTAGAGTTTCATTGAGTTTCTGGGGTTCCGACTTTTTGTGAAAGGCAATATATTTTTATTACGTTGACAATAAACCGCATCCATGCTGAATGCGGACTTCTTTTATCTGGTGTGTTGGATATCAAACAAAAGTACAAACTCTAATACTTATTTGACATAGAACTACATGTACGTGTAGTAAAACTCAGTATTATTTCATTGAAATTTACGTGATTGCGTAAAATAGTAATTTTTAAATGGCACAGAGAAGTGGTGTTATTTAAATTCTTGTAGGTATTTGCAAGCGTTAATTGCCAAAACGAATCATTGTTTCTTTACTTCGTTCAAAAACGGACAACAGTCACATTAAGTCGCATGGATAACACAAAAATGGCATAGCTTTTGAGTCGAGATACAACTTAAGGGTGCTCGTAGGTTAGGGACCAATACTTGATTATCGACAACACTGGGCAGCTTCCAGCCATTCCTTTCAGCTGGTGTTTCAGGTGTATAAGTCAGGTTCTAAACTACATTTCTCTTGGGACAGAGCTTATTAAAAACAAGCATTTCCAGGAAAACATACAGACAATATCCGGACGGGATTTATTTATTTATTTTGACTTCAATCTCAAACAGGCTACACTGAGCCCAGTTTACATGAGTTGATGACAAATCAACTCATTTGTTTAGTGATTCGCCTAAATACATGAAAATAAGTAAAAGATCTACATATTGTATAGAAAATTTGTTAAATATGGAGGTCAAGAACTATTAAATTAACATTTTCCAATGTGAAGTATATTTGAGACAGAGAGTATGTATGTGTTATTTAGCATGATGATTTTTGTCGTTTATGTGAAGCCATACAGTGGTAATCACATAAGCAATAACACCTTCTATATATTTTAAATGAGCTTTGTAGTTAACAATAATCTAGTTTATGAAATAGATGTTTTGTTAAAATTGATGTTCTTGTATTGACCAACATATGATCGTTTGTGTTATCCGTGCATATCTCCTTATTTGGAAAAATGACAAAATGAGGTTGGGCAGCCGATGGGTTTGCTTACAGTGCAACGAACGACAAATCTTGTAGTTTGCCAGTGACTTAATGACTTTGTTTATAGATGTTACAACAACAACTGAAAGGTTAAAAAATTAATCAATCAGTAAAAAGGACTTAGGGTTAGGTGTTAGGGTTAGGGTAAGATAAAAAGTAACCAATCTGTAAAAAGGACTTAGGGTTAGGTGTAAGGGTTAGGGTTAGGGTTAGCATTTGACAACATTTGCTTTCAATTGTAACATCTGGCCGGACAGCTTCGGCTTTTTCCGGACGATTTTCCGTACCTGAATAAATTATTTTCCAAATAAGGAGATATTCACGGTTAACACAAAAACACAAATGCCAATGAGAGTATATATTTCGTGACGCCTACATTTTATCACTGACCATTCAGCATCGACGGGCTTTATGGTCAGAGTTTAGAAACTGGGTATTCATTAAGGATCGGGTGCTAAGACTGACAGCGGTGGACACAGGACGTCTCTGGCAGGAACTAGAACTAAACGTTGAAAGAAAATATTTTTTTATGGTACTTAGTATGTGAAATCATGCAAGTAAACGTCAGAAGCCATTTGAGCTCTCTGGAGGTCATAAAGTGACTGTCATTTAACTTTCATAGTTTGATTATTCCCTTGAGTTAATATTAAAACCTACGTTCATCCATTTTGTGTTGATAGGCTCACGGCATCTGGGTAAAATTGGAGTTATAATAATTAATATACAAAGTTGCGTAAAAAGCAACTAAACAGTTATAAGCCCAAAGAGAGGTTGCACCATAAATGTTGTATGAAATTCCGTCGTTACCTAACAGTTGATAACAAAGCGAGATCAACTGCAACATAACATCTTTCATGTCTCCGTGTTTTGACGGGATAAATACGGATAAAACAACTCACAAAATCGGTCGGTAAAAAAACTCTAAAAAAGTAAAAATGAACAAACAATATAGGAAAGTGTGTGAGTGTGTGAGTGTGATGGTGGGGTTCATGAAAAACAGGTCTATTTAACTAAAGTTTTTTTCTAATGCCATATAGTTTATACATACATCATGTGTATGTTCTGCCATATCTGACCATCGCGAGAAGGTCGTTTAACATCTTAATACGACTACACAAGAAATTAATAGCGTATAATTATAACCCACAAATAGGTTTTCAGTGAACAAGCACAGTAGTTTAATGCAGTGATCGTTTACAGAGAAGAACCCATACATTAAGAAAACCGTAATGATTTCGATTTTTCCTTCACACGTGTCTTTCGACGAACTGCTAAAAATAGCCCATCTGTTATGAAAGAATGTACTAGATAAAAACAACCTCATATGTAAGCACCGAAGAATGTTTTACGTAAAACTGAAGAGCACTTTTAAATTAAACAGACGTGTTCAATATTTAAATTTCAAGTTTATTTGTTTGGTCTATCTTGTGAAACTGCAGTAAATTAATCAACTAACGTCGAACTCAAGGATGATTTTCATAGGCTTCGTTAGTTTCAAATTTCCAGTTCAGAAAAAAAAAAACGTGTTTACGTCATTTATATATGCCCATGCGAAACGATACTTATCTGAAAATGAAGTCCCTCTAGAGCAGCGGCAAACAATATAGGGTCAGTTGGTCCAGTTGTATTGACATGGAAAGAAAGAGATACATGTGTATATCTATATACTTTTGTCGTTTTATTGTATACATGCGTGATAAGCATGTGAATCCTCACTAATGAATATTCACTGATACAAGAAATCTTTTTTGTATCCAAAATAATTATCTATGGATTCCAAGATTCATGTTATCAAAAACCATGTCACATATATTTGGACGCACATAAAGAGGGAAATTTCTTCTTTTTCGATCGTGGTTTTACACCATACTTAGAGTTATTTCACTCATATGACGACGTGCCAGAACAATCGGTGGAGGAAGCCACCCTTTACAACGTAGACAACACAGACAACACAATGATATATTTACAAGACGAAGTACCGGACATTACCTCAAATTGGCTTGCTGATGCTCGTTAGTTTAGAGAGCACCAGGGAAGAGGGACAAGAAGGTACCAAATGTCAACGATAGAAATGATCTACTTTATCGCACACTGCGAGCACGAAACTTATACTTGTATTTATTAACGTATTGAGTTTATATGAATGAACAACTTAGGTTGACCATCGTTAATGAGATTACCATGGGTTTAGATAAATAATGGGAGCTTTAAGTTCAGTTATGTGGTTATAAACATGATGGTAAATGATGCTAGAAACCGCATGTGTGTGTAGACGTATTGGCTATCGAATGTTTGATCCCATGCGCCAAATCTCAGTGGGTTTCCCATTGGACTGTTTAACCCATTCTATGTAGTGCATGCTAGTAATAGGATGTAACTCGCTTATAGACTAAGGATACACAAGAGAAGTGTCCGATGGTTGTGGAGATCGAAGAGTGTTTTGTTAATTTTATGTTCAGTTTTCAGCGAAACACTGGAATACTCTTAACTACGGCGCGAAACAATGGAACAAATACATTAAATCAGGCACAAAAGTCATCACGTCCTCGAAGGTATAAATAAGTTTATTACTGGAAAAAATCTTCACACTCATTTCATATTGCACTTGGTGAAATGTTACTGGATTGTACTTACCGGAGGATTGTAGGCCTATCAGACAGCGGGCTACAGGTACGCGTGTATATCAAACACACAACGTGTTCAGTAATGCCACACACAAAAGTCGTGACCCATAGCTGGACAATAAGGAAGCAGAAACATTATCAACTACTGATAAAACAGTCATTCAAAGCTAAGCGTATGTCGACATGCAACTCACTGCAACTGACAAATTTCGATCCACGCTCACAGTATAGATCGGCGATTGCGTGCAACTACCTGAAACTTATTATGACTGACATCAGAGCGCGTAGAAAGACTCAACAGTCAACGGCTGACACGTGATCTGTTTTACATTACTGTACAAATAAACATAAATCGTTTTTACCTGTTTTAACACGTGTTAATAAAGAGTCGAATTGTCGATTGATCCGATCAAGAGCGTCGTTGCGGTCTAGCGATGTTTTCAATAGCTAGGTACCACACATGCAACTCAGTGCGGCTGGCTGCGTCTGTGTTTCTGCGACTGACTGGATCACGATTCGATGCCACTGGCTGCAACTAATAGCTAACATATTACTGCCGATTTACGCGCTCTTGCGACGTAAGTTTAAGGAATTTATCAATATTCTATTAATTTCAAATAGTTTGTTTCCATCTCCCTTTAGAGACATGTAGTAGTCGAGGCACTTAGAATACTATTAAATATCATGGATAACAACTTCTGCTATGATTCCGGCGCATCGTTGAGTTGCTATTTGGAATAATAATCCACATCGCTTGTTACGCTCATGTGTGATACAGAAATGATAAGGTCTAACCCATAGTATTTGCTCGAAGGAATCTTGAATTTGGACTCCATATCTCTGTGTTGACCTTGTTTGGTTTCCCACAGAGGCTTCCAGATGCTTCATTCTCTACATTCAAGAACAAATAAAAGCACTGTTCGTCGTGTTAATAACCATGTATTATATGTATGCTACTAACCACTTCTGACTAAAGCATTAATAAGCTGTTGCATATTTAGATGAAACACACTTGGGATTTGCGTGTATTACTTGGGTTCAAGGTATTAAAATGGACGTAGACGAAACAGCTAACAACTAAGTGGGATTCCACATTTCCACCACTCAGATTAAAATGTATGATGTTACATTAGTTGTAGTGATTATGTTACTAAAGTAAATGTATTTTTAATGCGGCACATCAGACGTATATTTTTATTCTGTACATTTGTTCAGTTTCTGTTTCGCTATGTTTAAATTTTTAGTAATGTGGGTTATTTTTATCTGCAAGAATTACATTAATAAAACATGACCTAAAAAACCCACCATACGTTTTATCAATATTATTTCAATTTAAGTGGCTTTCTGTTGAAAACGACGATTACAAAAATGTAACAGTAGTTTTGTTAACAAATTGACAGGGTATATTATTTGATTATTACTTTGTTAAATGTTGGATGTTTTGACCAACTGCTCAGGGAATTATTACATTTTGCAAAAACAATCTGGACTGAGAATAATTCATGCTCCCTTAATAAATCTCGATTGCCACATGCCTCAGAAATCACAATTTGCACTTGCATGGCGTGTAAAATGCTGTATATTGGTGTGCTGATGGAAGTTTGCATTTACGACAATCAAAGCTAACGGCCCGCTGGACTGAAATGGTCGTGTATTTTTAATTTGAATTCATGTGAGAAGGGATACAAAGACATCTCCACAGACGCTGTTTGAGTAATTAAAACATGGCACAGGGATGGGATGCTGGTATAAGGTGCTGCGCAGGAACCAGTGATATGAACTTTAAATGTTTCACAGAGTGCGGTATCAAGTATGTGGAGGTAGCAAAATATTGGAAGTGTAGCCCGGCAGTTTAGGGGAGGTCGGGAAAAGGCAATTGGGGTCTTTGGTGATCGGCTTTTGGTCCTTCAGGCAAGACTTAATCCGATGCAAACAGCAACATAACGGCGAAATGGTCTGCAGATTGCTCCTGTAGACCAGTTCTGTGGATGTCTTTGACGCAACATCAAGCAGTTGCAGTGGGCCACAGATCATGTCAATTGGACGATAGGTTACTGGAGGCCAGTACTCTTCACTGACGAGTGTCATGTCTGTTCGGAGCATACCGACCGGAAAGCAAGAACATGGAAACGTGTTGGAGAAGTAGGCAAGAAAAAACATATCGCTGAGTATGACGGTTAGAGTGGAGGCTCAGAGATGGTCTGTGGTGGCATAATCATAGCTGGAAGACCACTTCTCCAGGTATTTGGGTATGGAATGCAGACCTCAACTCGTTACAGGGATAAGACCCTCCAGCCCATTGTGAGACCATTTACTGGTGCTATTGGCCCACAGTTTACACACATACATAATTTTATATGTGGCGGCTCCATTCGTAAGAATGATGTGCGCCATAAGGCCCACAGTTTATTCTGATGGATATCATTGCTCGTCCACACCGGGCTAGGGCACTGGAAGATTACCTGTATTGAGAGTGGTATGGCCCGCTCGCTCCCTCCACCTCAGTCCAATTACCGTGCGTCAGCTCATAACGAGTCGTCGATGTCAGAGCGTCATCAATGTACGGGAATACCATACCCGTTATTGAGTATTCATTTATCTTCCACAATTAAGTTCAACTCATGTTGAATATTGGATACAAAAAACTGGATGATTTCATCACAGCGTAATCTCCTTTAATTTAACTTCGAATGCTTGTCAGAGCACTATGTGGTTGTTTATTAAACATACAGATGACACTTGTCCACTTGCACGTTATACGACAACTGCGTGATACAAAATATTTATTATCCCTATCAAATGGTGAGTAATATATAGGTCAAGCGCATATGACTTCTGTCCTTTATAATATTAGCGACAGCATAATATGATCGCCTAGTTAACATTCCGGAAAGAATATATGATACAGTAACAAATAGGAGATATGCAGGTCAGCTATCAATCCTAACTCGTTATTCCCTATTAAAAATGACAGCTATGTCGCAACAGTATGTAACTGTACACTTTGTGTCTGAAAAACAAGATAAGATTACAAAAACCGCAAGTTAAATGATCTTTTAAAAATGAAACCATCCGTCGATCCAGTCATTATATTTCATTTACAACATTTTATTAACCTTATATTCGTAAAGAGATTCGCTTTAAGATCTTGCTGAATCCTTTCGTCGATTTAGAGAGAAATTTTGCAAAGCCTTTTACATATGTATCTATATATGTTTTAAAAGCTTGGATACCTAAGATTACAAATATGTGTTTTATTACAATTTGATTGCAAGTCTAAAGAGAAAAATAGGCTATTCCTCGAAGTGTAATGGCTGTAACACCAAATAAATAGAGTCATCTACTTGAATATACCTTGAACTGACAAACGATGCCTCATTTTCTTTAATTTTTGCACAGAACTGTGTTGTCTTGCTTGATATCAGTGTCTATGTCTGTTGATTTCCTGCACATATTTGGCTGGAACGCCATCGATCATTTGAGGGAAATAGCGTTATGTTGGACCAAAAATACTAATAAAACAAACTATTAGTTGTTATTTTAATTACCAGGCATTACTATGGAGTCATAGTTTCGATGAAAGGGAGAATGAATAGAGTATTTGGGGAATTAGAATGATGGGTAAACACACATCAGTCGCTACATTTCTCGCATTTCGTCAGTTCTGTCTTTCTGCATTATTTTAAATCGTGGTTTGGACGATTTTTCTTAAAAGGGTAGCTGGTGTCTGCGGTAATTGTGGGTGGTTTTACGAGGGTTGTTCCTGTTCGTTAAACACCAATCAATTTAATAAATCTATCACTTTTAGCAATATCATGTAACGTGGTATTACCTATTTTGAATATGAACCAATTTTAATGGGATGCAGCGCCTGTAACGTTTGTCGTATTTTTAGGTCACCTAATTCAAGTAAGGTTGAGGAACACAACACAAAGTTTGGAGCAAACTAGGAACACGAACTGTAAATCGATGAGCTTGTGGAGCAAACTTTATATAAGTTTCCACCAACTTAGAATTAAGTCAGTTCGGTAAAAATAATCCAGTTTCTATCAAAGTTTCAACATTCAG
>JAVFBZ010159042.1:41379-66229 GCA_032466195.1 Katharina tunicata | reverse complement strand
GCTCTAGCATTTATACTTTCGGAGAAGAAGATTTTTTAAGATTGACCATAATTTGACCTTTCTGGACCCCGTGTGACTCCAATAAGGGGCCCAAAGAGTCCATATGAACAAAACATTTATTTGCTTGTCTATTTATGTCATTCTTTGTTACCCTTATGGCACTCACTCTCTCGGACTGTATGTGGGTTGGTTTGCCAGATACCAGCGGAAGGACAGGACATCAGGGCTCTATCCAGTTTTCCTCCCACAATATAAATAGCTTAACAAAGATCTGTAATTAGTACGCAAACAATAACAACATCGCACTCAAAGGCATTCCACTTAAATGACGACTGTATTGCTGAAAACCCTAAAGAAATCTTGTCAAAACCAACAACCTTTCTGCAAAGAAGTTCGACAGGCGGACACGAACCTATAACTGGGACATTGAAAGGGAACAGTCCAATGTCCAACTTAAACGCGAATTTCCAGACACTTATGATACCATCTTTGGAAACTTCTCTACACAGTCTATATATAGACTCAAATATACTCACTTAATTTTTAGCGCTTCCTTTCATTTAAACGAATGGCCAAGATGCTTCCATATCCTACGCTGAAGGCATATATAAGATCTATACATAGAGCATTACATCTGACATAACATTTTCATCCAACTGAATTAAGTTCGAGTTCTTTGGGTATAGCGGTGGACCGTTGTTTATAAAGGCTTGTAATGTTTACCTACGAGTATACCTGAGAGTCAACACGCCTACATGATGGTCATAGAAATATATCTTAAACATTACATAACCTACCTTTTCTTCGGGTATCTAATTTAAAAGAAACACGTATTCGTACACACATTCTTTGCTACCATTACGTTACAAAGTGTATACCTTCTTTCGTTTCAATGCGGTTGCCCTTTATCAAAGCTGCAGCTCACAAGAGCCGAATTCGCGAAATAAATTCTGTCTTTTTGTCAAATTATAAACAGAAGGTTAAGCAAGGCTAATTGGATTGTCATACAACAGGTGTATACCACGATACGACTGGTGACTGAAACACTAAAATGCCAGGTGATAGAAAATCCATAAGTCAGTGGCAATTCCAGATAATCTGGGTGATTTTAGTCGTGTTGCCACAGGTTGACTCGCACAAATCAACAACATTAGCCAGAACGATATGGGCAATAGAGCACAAGGTACAAGTTCATCACCTACAAATATAAGAAATAAATTGCAAAATTACATCGAGGGAATTTAGTAACGATAAAATCCTTATACCTTTGTTGCCAGCTCACATAATCCCGGCACAGAAGTTGAAGCCTACTAATCCGCCCTGTGATATATATGATATGTTTGCATTACGTATAATGGGTCAGTCAAAATAAACTATATACCGATGATACTGACTGCCTTGTACAATTCTACTGACGATATGAAACTGTCTTTTTAAAAAGAACACGTATTCGTGCACACATTCTTTGCTACCATTACGTTACAAATTGTATACCTTCTTTCGTTTTCAATGCCAGACATGTAGGCCCATACGGATCCCCTTCTGGCCATATACGATCCATTTATAGGTCGTAGGCTATAGGTATAGGCCTATATGGATCTATTCATATAACAAAGTACAACTGCACGTGGACGATTTGCTAGTATAGGTATGAATATGAAATATCTTTATTTATTGAAGTTGAACTTTCTACTTTTACAACATGTTTTGTTGTGAATGTAAAAGTACTTACGTGGCCTGTTAATCATATAAAACATCCGTTTCAGGTATATTAGGACATTCAAATGGTAATTCGGATACGTTCAGGGTCAATCATAATTAATTTAAATATACACACAAAAGAAGCGATACTGGGATAGTTCACGTTTACATGTCTGAACAACCTTCGGCTGTTTAATCCATGTCACATACTATGTCACACTCTGACATTCATGTATGTAGTCAGTTATGTGAGTTTTTGTTTCGCTTTCACCTGCTAAAACGCCTTGCTATACACTTGACTTACGGCTTGCGACTTTGAGAATGGTAGGAGGTATTTTAGGTTAACTATGGCTTATGTACAATAACATTGTTTTCGTATCAGTTATCCATATATATAATGACAGTTGTAGGCCTATATAATAAAGTGTTTCTCCGTCTTCTGGAAAAACTGAAAATCAATACGTCCGGTCCTCTGCTTCAACGATTACACCACGTAAAAAGAAGCAACTGATCGCTATAGTGTGTGGAAGTCAATCACTGTATATTTTTCCCATGTCCCATCTCATTGAGAAACCCCGCTCACTCTCTTTGGGGGCTTGATAGCTCTTCCTATATAGGAAGCATGATGGTGTTAACCGACTTCCATACAAATCCTAGGTAATACAGCGATAAACACTTTGACCAATATGCACGACATTCAAATTTACTAAATAAATAGAAAAACTTTCAACTAAACCGATTTCTCTCTCTGACAGAGGCTTGTCTCTCTTGCACGGACGATTCCACAATTTAGACAAGTACTAAACCTAATGAAACAGACAAAATATTGACAATAGTGTTTTTATGCGATACTAAAGTGTTGGGTTGACACGGGGTACAATATGACCATCTAGATCAACCATTAGGTGCTCGATCTGGCCACCATGCAGCTAATTTGGGCCCTAATCCGATCATGATATTTACGATCATGAATTTTTTTCATTATTAAGTTCTGCTCTGGTTGCTTAACATCGTACTCAAGGATATTTCACTTAAAGAAGAACTGCATTGTCGATGATTTGGAAGAAAACCTGAAAGAAGCCTCGTAAAAACCAGCGCCGCGATCTCTTCAGTTATAGGAAAGATTTCTTATATACATACGGTTGAAAGGCGGACTCCAACCGTTGACTGGTACATTGAAGGGGACTCAGCAATCCATTTAGCAAACCAATTGATCCATGGCAGGAATAGAAGATATTATGGACATATTTCACGAATTAATAGCCTCAGCGGTTGGAAACTGTTCGTTCGAAAATGAATGGTTAAAGTTTCAATATCGTTGCACTGAAGGCATTTTATATCTTTTATAGAGCTATAGGGCCTATATATGTAGGGCAATGAATAGTTCTGACATAGCATTTTCATCTAACTGAAATTCGAGTTCTTTAGGTTTACCGGTACTGCGCACCCTGGTCTGTTTACATAGTATACTAACATTACCCAAGAATTAATATAACTTACCTGCGTTTTTTAAATATTTCAGCACTTTTAAGTAAGCTGTTCGATACAAACTATTACATTTAAAATTGCACTTTTGTTGCAGCTCATGTACATTTCGATATGGTTGACAGTTTTGAAAACTTGCAGTCCACGAGAACCGATTTCACGAATGCTGTCTTATGCCAAAATTATGAATGAAAAACTAAGCATGGATATTTGGATTATTTCATACGACAGGTTTGACTGTTAGTTTCTATTATTGGGAATTGTAGCGTCACATGATATAAATGGCTACGGAATCGCCTAAAAGGGCAATTCCAGATAATCTGTGTGGTTTCAGTCGCAATGACGCAGGTTGACTGGTACAAATCAACAACATTGGTCACAACCACATGGGCAATAAATACACACTATAAACCAGTCTGGCTACGGTATCAGTCCGAGATGTCTCAAAACCCATAGGTTCACCACATATAAATATTTGAAATTAACTGCCGACTAAATTATATTGAGAGAAGTTAATAACGATAACATCATTACCTTTGCTGTGAGCTCACATAATCCCCGTACAAAAGTTGAAGCCTACTTATCCGACCTATGATATGATATGTTTGTATTACGTATAACGGGTCAGTCAAATTAAAACTATACCGATGACACTGAGTGTCAAGTATAATTCCACTGCCGATATCAGTCGGTGTTACACCATGTCTGACCTGAAGGCCTATATGGATCAATACATATTCTGGTCGTATACGATTCGTTTATACTTCACATGTCTCAGGTAAAGTGGAGGTGAACGATAGGCTGTTATATGACATATCTTTATTTATTGATGTTGAACTTTATACTCAATATCACAATACTTTGTTGTGACTGTAAAAAGAGTTAAAGAATAAACACTTGTCAATACACAGGTACAAAACATCCGCTTCAAAATGAAACTATTCAAATGGTAATTTAGGTAAGTGCAGGGTCAATCAGGTTAATTTAAATATATAAAGTACAGTATCTATAAACCGAAACCACAAGCGTACATTTAGGAATATCATTGTCCAAAATCATTTGAGTGAACCCTTCGTTCCTATAGCTCCAGCTGGGTAAGAAATACACTATTTTTTTTATTTAGTGGATACTCTGTATATAGCTCTATCGATTTATGAGAAATTTGCGGTCGCAGTTTACGTTAAATTCAAATTATATATTCAAATTACAAGCCTTGTACCAATTCGATAGTTTTTATCTCAACGTATCTGTTTCAATTTGTGAACAAAGTTGCGCATGTGATGCCAGTCCTGTCGTTTCCCCACGTTTCTAGTCTGAAACCTTCAACCTAGGGCTCTGAAGTAAATTTAACAAGCTGGCACAGTCAACCATACCCCCCCTCCCCACCTCCCCACAATCATCCATCCAACTAGAGTTTAAATATTATTATCCTTAAACACATAATTATACCAAAATGTTTTTTTTATTATTGTCACGGCAGTAGTATAGGATGAGCAGTTGGTTTAGTATATGAGTCGAAATGAGTCGAAATAAGCAGAAAATCTTAGGTTAAAAGATAGGCTGCGCCCCACGATATGGGGAGCAATGGGGCACTGTTTTTTTGCACAGGTTCCAGTATGACCAGAAGTTCCAGAAGGTGGCCCGAGGTGGCCCGACGGAGGATGACGGAGAGAGGTCGGGGTGAGGGGGTTGAGGGGTCAAAGGTCAGTGAAACGCCAGTGCGGGCAGTGTGCTCGATCGCTCGACCGATCAACGCATTTAAATGGTGGGACACGGCAGGGTGAGGACTAACCATGCGCCCAGGGGAGCTCGTGTATTCGAGTGCGGACAGTGTGTGCTCGATCGTTCAGCCGAGGATCGAATTTGAAGCGGCACCAGCGACTGGTGCACGACCGTGGGGAGAAACCGCCTTTGCAGCAACACATCTATTTAAGTACATGTGATATGTAGGGCCTGTTGTTTAGTGTGAACAAATTGCTTCAGATCTTTTTCAGTAGCAGTGGGTGGCCCTAAGGAGGGCCTTTGGAAAAACATAGGGTCGTAGTTTAAAAATAAATTCTGTAGGCTTTTAAGACGGATTTTCTACACATCGGACATCGTTGGTGGAGGGCTGGGTGTGTAGCACACGTACCGCAACAGACAGCATAATGACATGGTTCGAACACGATGTCTGTGAGTGCCGTGAGGCAAACTCGGCATAGGGCCTAGTGGTCGTTGTCCATGCTCTGAGGCTTCAAGTTGTAGGCTGTTGTTGTTGTTGTTGTTCATCTCCAATGGCGGTAGGGGTGGTGCTTCGGGGTGAAGGGGAATAGGAATGGCTCGGTCTCGGGGCGCCACCCAAAGGTAGTCTATCACGTCTGGTCCATACCCCGCCCTCGATGTGTTCGTATGCGATCGGATATGGCGTGTTCAAGCAGCACGGATCTCTCGACTCAACCATCCTCCAGGCCTATCCCCATTGACTGTATAGATATCATGTAGGCGTAGTCTTCGTCTGATAACACGGAGACGGTGTGCCGGTGTTTGAATTGACCAAATTAAAAAAAATGATTGGTACACAAAAATTGACTTTTGAGCTTGGATTGTCTTCTCACCGCAAACTTTTGCAATGAGTGGGCTAACGCCTTCAAGCAAAACCAGGAGCTGGCACCATACAGAATTAGTTTCATTTGGGACCTGCTTGAAAGAAAAAAGATCAGTTTCATATTTTATCGAAAATATTAGTAATTTAAGCCTTTTTGAGCACTAAGTATGGCGTAACAGGATCCAAAACAGATCAATTAAAACACAACAGTAGTCACATTTTTATTAGATTTTAATAACGTTATTTTAACATCAGTCATGAAACAAGAAACAGACCTCTATCTTAGTTAGAAATCTAACTTAAACTCACTTAGCATGGGTGGGGTAAGGGAGAGAAACTGCATCATTCCTAAATGGAAGAAAACAAGGTAGGCAGACATGTCTCATTTGCAAATCTATGCGTCTTGCTTGGTAAATCGCCTAGATATTCCTATAAAAAAGGAGATAAGGAAATCACTTAAAATCGCACTCCTAAATACTTGTGCAACAAAACAAGATAAGGAAATCACTTAAACCTGCCCATTGTGGATTATAACATGCAACTTACTGCTATCACAAAATGTTCAGCCCCCGCCCCACTATGGCCAACCAGCCCTTTCTACCCGCCATGTCCATACCAAAAGCCAGTATAGCTATAGAATTGCAAAAATATAGATACCCGAGTGGAACCC
Source organism: Katharina tunicata (assembly GCA_032466195.1). NCBI lineage: Eukaryota > Metazoa > Mollusca > Polyplacophora > Chitonida > Mopaliidae > Katharina > Katharina tunicata. The sequence continues at coordinate 59,789 of JAVFBZ010159042.1, read as the reverse complement.
GAATGATTTTTATGCACAATAAGTTCTAAAATCTAACTTAAAAGGTAAGCAAAAACAGATAAATAAAAAAATGCATAACCATCCAGAAATAAAACAATTCTTCGGTATTTACCTGTTTTAATTGACAAGAGCAACAAAGTGTTCTGAAGAAGAGGTAGGGAAAGAGTCTTATTTGTACTCTTTCTGTCTGAAAATGATGCGCCACACAAACACACAGATCTTTCTGAAGAAAGCGGTGCCATTCACAGGTAGACTTGTGTGATATATGAATGCCTGAAATAGACCTAGGTCAGTAAAAAAGAAAAGCACCAACTGATACATTCAATATATGATAATATGGAACAACCACCACGTGTTAGTATGTAATACATGCATACATATTTATTTCAATACATAAACAACATGTCAGTTGTAAAACATTTAAAGCGTTCAATAAGTTTCAGTAAGAATGGCAATATAAGAATCAATACATGAATGATTGAAATAGAATTACGGCAGAAAAAAAGCAAAGCATCAACCGATACATTCAATATATGATAATATAGCAACAACCACCATTTGTGTTATTTTGTAATACATGCACACATATTTATTTCAATATACATTAACAACATGTTAGTTATAAAACATTTAAAGCGTTCAATACGTTTTAATAAGAATGCCAATATAAGAATCAATATATGAATGCCTGAAATAGATCTAGGGCAGAAAAAAGCAAATCATCAACTGATACATTCAATATATGATAATATGCAACAACCACTATATGTGTTATTTTGTAATGCATGCATACATATTGATTTCAATACATTAACAACGTGTCAGTTATAAAACATTTAAATCATTCAATAAGTTTCAATAAGATGAGAGCTTGAGTTGTTTCCTCACTTCCTTCTTTTACAATGGGTGGGCTAACTCCTTAAAGCAAAACCAAAAGCTGGCAGCAGCCAGATCCAATTTCATCTGGGACCTGCATTAAATAAAAAAAATGAAAATAAGGAGTTTCAGATATTGGGAAGAATATTGGTAATTTAAGTTTTTCCAACACTTTGTCTGGTGTAACATTATCCATAACAGACATCAAGAAAGAAAGCAATTATTTAGTATTCACAGGTTTTAATTGACACGACCAACAAAGTTTTCTGAAGGAGAAGGGAGGAGTGTTATTTGTGCTCTTCCTGTCCGGTAATGATGCTCCACACAAACACACAGATCATTCTGAAGAAAGCGGTGCCATTCACGGGTGGTCTTGTGTGCTAATAAATGCCTGAAATAGATCTAGGGCAGAAAAAGGCAAAGCACCAACTGATACATTCAATATATGATAACATGAAACAACCACCATTTGTGTTATTTTGTATTGGTGTTTTGGTTTACAACACAAAAAATAAAACATAAAAATGCACTAAAATAAAACAGCATTTCAATACTTTAAATGTTTTATAACAGAAATGTTGTTAAAGCATTCAATAAGTTTCAATAAAATTAGAGCTTGGGCACTTCCAACTTTTGCAATGGGTGGGCTAACTCCTTAATGCAAAAACAAAATCTGACAGCAGCCAGATTCAATTTCATCTGGGACCTGCATTACAGGAAAAAGAAAGAGTTTCAAATATTGGGGAGAATAGTGGTAATTTAAGCCTTTTCGAACACTTAGCCTGGCGTAACATGATCCAAAACAAAAGTTATCGTTCAGACATCTATTCAGATATTTTCCCGTCTGCTATTCAAAAACACATTTTTGTACGACATGGAGCGTACAAAAATATTTTTAAAATTTCAGGTTGGTATCTTTTATATTTACCGAGTTATTGTCCAGACATCTATTCAGATATATTCCCGTCTGCTATTCAAAAACAATTTTCTATACGACATGGATCGAAGTAGATACGACTTCTTATAGATGATATTGGGTATTCTTTATCTAACAAATTTCAGGCCTGTATCATTTATATTTACCGAGTTATTGTCCAGACATCTATTCAGATATTTTCCCGTTTCATATTGAAGAACAATTTTCTGTACGACATGGATTGGAAGTAGATAAGTCATCTTAAATATGGTATTGAGCACTACATATCTAATAAATTTCAGGTCGGTATCATTTATGTTTACTGAGTTTTTGTCCAAAGAGCTATTCAGATATTTTCCCGACTACTATTCAAAAACCTTTTTGTGTACGACATGGGTCGAAAGTAGATACAATTTCTTATAGATTATATTGAGTACTCTCTATATATCAAATTTCAGGCAGGTATCTTTTATATTTACCGAATTATTGTTCAGACAGCTATTCAGATATTTTCCCGTCCGCTATTCAAAAACACTTTTGTGTAGGACATGGATCGGAAGTAAATACGACTTCTTATACATGATATTGTGTACTGTATGTGTAATTAATTTCCAGCCGGTATATTTGATATTTACAGAGTTATTCTGCAGATAGCTGTTCAGATCTTTTCCGACTGCTATTCAAAAACACCTTTCTGTACGACATGGATCGGAAGTAGATACGACTTCTTATAGATTATATTGGGTATTCTATATCTAACACATTTCAGGCCTGTATCTTTTATATTTACCGGGTTATTGTCCAGACATCTATTCAGATATTTCCCTGTCTCATATTCAAAAACAATTTTCTGTACAACGTGGATAGTGAGTAGATAAGTCATCTTAAAGATGGTATTGAGCACTACATATCTAATAAATTCAGATCGGTATCATTTATATTTACTGAGTTTTTTTCCAAACAGCTATTTAGATCTTTTCCCGTCTGCTATTCAAAAACATGTTTCTGTACGACATGGATCGGAAGTAGAAACGAATTATTATAGATGATATTGGGTATTCTATATCTAACACATTTCAGGCCTGTGTCTTTTATATTTACCGAGTTATTGTCCAGACATCTATTCGGATATTTTCCCGTCTCATATTCAAAAACAATTTTATGTACGACATGGATAGGAAGTAGATAAGTCATCTTAAAGATGGTTTTGAGCACTACATATTTAACAAATTTCAGATCGGTATCATTTATATTTACTGAGTTTTTGTCCAAACAACTCTTCAGATATTTTCCCGTCTTCTATTCAAAAACCCTTTCGTGTACGACATGGATAAACAAGTAGCTACGGCACCTTACAGGTGGTATTGTGTACTCAATGTGCAATAAATTTCAGGCCGGTATCTTTTATATTTACCGAATTATTGTCCAGACAGCTATTCAGATAATTTCCCGTCTACTATTCAAAAACACCTTTCTGTACGACATGGATAGGAAGTAAATACGTCATCTTAAAGGTGGTATTGAGCACTACATATCTAATACATTTCAGGCCGGTATCTTTAATATTTAGCGAGTTATTGTCCAGATAGGTATTCAGATAGTTTCCCTCCCGCTATTCAAAAACACCTGTACCAGGTATTGTCCATTTCATCATTTCATTTCATTTTATTCAACAGAAAAAATATAGAATCAGTAAACAACGATAGAGTATAAGGCGGGAATAGTCAGACTGGACTTGTTCTATCCCATTTCTTATTATGAAAATTAGCATTAAGAAAGAGATAGAGGTGAAAAGAATGGCATTATATGTGATTAAAGATATATACATGCAAACACATTTACAATTATAGGTACAAATATACATTAATTGAGATACAATAAATGTAAATTCTAGATGAGCATAAACATTTGTGTTCATATTCCATTGCTCTTATACCTACATGTATATTGATTTTGATATTACTCAATGTATAGATAGATATTAACTACAATTGATAGAATTCCACACCAAGAGAAAAAAATAAAATAAAAAATTAGAAGATAACACTTTGGATATATTTATTCTACATCATAAAATGAGGTTTGATTAATTAGATATTGTTTTAAGTCTGATTTAAACAATGATAGGCATTACGATGATATCCACACAGACAATCATAAATAAATAAATAGTTTAAAAGAAACTCATGATACAAATGCTATTTTTTCATTGCTAAATAAGTCAAATTTTAATTACTTCCTTGGTATTTTCTGTGATTTAATTCCCCAAGCTGTTCTCACAATTCTTGACTAATTCTTTCTTAATCGAGATAATTAATACTTATATTTTAAAACTGCTAAAAAATTGTTTTACTCTGATAATTCTGACAACAGACTTATCAATTAAAAGTAGGTTACTAAACACAGCATCGTTAATTTTTAGTGACAATTCGTATAATAATATGTTTACCTAGTTTGGAAAACCAGAAACTATGAAGGGAGGTATCCTTGTCGGAGTTACCTCACCTTGTTTTTTGTTTTTTTTTAAACTACTTTTTCGCGCCATTTTATGGTTCGCGCGGTAGAGACTTACGGGCTACCGCCTCGGCACTTTATTTTCCTCATCTGTCTTGATTTAAGGACCAATCAAAACCATAGGATCCAAAGCCAAGGTTTGACCAATCGGCGGCCAAAGCGAAAGACAAACAACAATAACGATTTCGAGCCGAAGGGAAAACTTGAAGCGTAAACCGAGTTGAATGGAAGATATCTGCAGTCGCCCGTTAGATTCACAGGGACGCGGGATCATAAGTACATGTTTGTATATATGAGCGCTAGTTCGAATCCTGGTGGAAGCAAGCACAATTTTTTTTCTCTACATTTATACAAAAATATAAGAGCACTGTAAACACACACAGCGCTCCTCTTCACTGTCCAATTTATTCAATAAATCTATTCCAAAAACAACTTAAGCCTTACGTCTATGTTTTACTCATCCGTATTGTATATCCTGTAAAAAGGCTTCATTTCGAGCCTTAAAGAGTGCGATTTTATAGTAAGACTTTATACGGATGTGTCCTGTGCCCTGGTGATCCCTGGGCTAAGGATGTCGTTTTGTTGTGGCGTCCTGTTTTGTTAAAATGACATACGCACCCAAAATTAGGATTTTTCAACTAATTCCGTTTGCATTGATTTTTACAAGATTTGATGTTTGTTCAAAAGTTAAAACAGTCACGTTAAAATCAGAATTATTCATTCGGTACAAAGCTTGTAAGGACCAGGAGAAATCTAGCAGTTCTTCGAATTTAGCAGAAAGAGGGCTGGCCATATTTGCTCACAATGACTTTGATCCAGCCGCAGTGAATGACCTTGTTTGTAACGATCCAACATTTTGAACCTTGTAAGGGGTGTGGCTAACACGGTCGACTAGAAGTGACGTCGGTACATCAAAGCGTATCTGAGCTGTGACAGCAGATCCATTTAAAAATTCTGGCAGAATTTTCAGATTTTGTTTAACGCCGTGCTCAAAAGTATTTCACTCATACACTCGTTTACAGCGACATAAAATGTGTATTAACTTTAGCTTTTTTGCTGTTGGTAAGATTATGTTCCTCCAGTGCTAAGACAGCATGAATATAACCTGGATTAACACACTTCCCTTAGCCAGAGGGCGTATGAATAAATAAAAAATGAATAAGTCGGCCGTCTAATCATGAACATTTGTACCGATTTATTTCACGAGGAATGGAAAGAACATAGTTACTGAAGGGCACATACAGATGGTGACAAAAACTATTATTTAATTTACATCTGAGTATACATGGATATATCTATGGAATTATTTGTTACAGACAACTCTAGTCTTCTTATATCAACATTGTGAAATTGTCTGTCAAGACACATTGTCTCTCTGTGTAGGAAAATCGTTTTATTATTTGTTTGACTTGGGTTTTACGCCGTATAGGCCAACTTATGGTTATTTCACTTATATTACGTTGTGTGAGTCCAATAGGTAAACTAAACCTTTGGGGCACTGTCAAAACACAAGAAACCACACGCAGGACAAAATACAGGACACCACGACAAATCGGCTTACTGATGCCTCTTATAAATTCGACAGCACTAGGCAACGGGATGAACTAGTTTCTTCACATGTACGTTTTCTTTTAAAACTTTAGATCTGCCTCATTTTAGATATATTTATTTGATAAGTGTTTAACGTCGTCCTCAAAGTAAATACGTCTATAAATATACGACTTGGCTATATACCGGTGTAAGGTGGAAAACCGATAAGACCAGTACAAACTAGCACGGGACCTCCGCAGCCACAAGATAAATTATGTTATGTATCCTCGGGCGACAATAGACCAATTGGACGGAAGCGCCATGTTGAACTCAAAGTGAGGCGATCTGCTCTTTTGACGTGAGTGATGACGTGTCACATGCAGCGTCACAAAGGTTTTCTTCGCCAATGATGCTAAAGCAATAACAGTATACAGTACGGTGACGTCACGATTCGGACACAACGTCACAATGAGTGGCGTCTGAAGAGCATGTAGCCTCAAGTAATTTCGCAGCGCCGCCCCTTTTGTGCAAAGTGTCTATTGAACGAGACAGTATACCACTCGGAAGCCATCGAATGTACTTTATTACCCCTCAGAGTAATTTGTTTGTAGTCCGATTGGTCAATTGGTATCCCCATAGGATTTCGTATTAGGTTACAACAGGCACCTAATACGAACTTGGTAATCTGTCAATGAACGCACATAGAATGACGTAAGGATTAACACCATCTGACAATCTACCAATGACGTCACATAGAATGACTTAAATAATACACGCATCTGACCATCCACCAATGACGTCACATAGAATAATGTGAAGAATATATGCACTTAGGAAATGGGCGGGACATCTTATGCAAATGACGTGACGCTGTTCACGCTTCCCAATTAGGTCATTCGTATTAGGTCTATATACAGCAAAAGTCAATCACTTAATTTTCCGCTAAATCGACTACCGGTACAGATTTTTTTCATAATATTTGCAAACTAAATGGCTCTTCGGGGTAATAAAATAGTTAGGACGTTTGTTGGAGGTTACATACGAAGTATTTACATGGTCAGTTTGCTAATATCGGTCTCGCCTAACGGCTCGACTGATATTTCCAAACCGACCATGTAAATACTTCGTATGTGCCCGCCAACAAACGTCATAACTAGTAGTGCACATCATCTCTGACGTGATACGATCATCGCCATTTTGGCCGGAACTTTTTCACATCCTGTGGGTCAATTTGCTATGTAGGCAGATTCCAGAGTTTCCATTTGTTTTACATTCAGAATATAATTTACTGCTAAACTACATATTGTGCATCTAAAGGCATATTAAATTCGTTCGATTACCCTATATTTTCTTACGTGTTCATTGTCCATATGGCGGTAAATAGACTTCCGGCGAACAAAATGTACCATTTTGATACATATTCATACAACGAGAAATCATGGGAGGTTTCGCCGATTGGGACTGTACCGCTTTAGAAAGCAGTTAATAATAAATGGTATACTCACTATAAATGATGAAGACAGACAAGAATTCGTTGTAATTGAATTTTATTTGTTTGTACACACAAGGAATCCTCTTTCTGTAAAGAGGCCTGACCAAAGATTTAGTGCCAAATATGATGTACACACAAAAAAAAAAGTACAAAAAACAAAACAAACACGTTTAATGAACAAATTTATAAAATGTTTTGCAAAGAGAATATTATTCTGCCAGAAAACATTTCCAGGTATATTGTTTAATACGGTAAGGTGGAGTCACAGTCGGACAGGATAGCCAAATGGGTGCAAGGACACCACATCACGCCACTGTAAGTATGATTTGAAATGCTAACAAAAATATCTGTGTTCATTTAATTGCGGTTTTACGCCATTTTATAGGTTGTTTTTGGTCAATTGGCGACCCAAGTTGTTAACATCTCAGTGTTAACACGCCACTGTTACAATTTAAGTTAAAGGAGTTAGACATGCTAAAAATAGGACAGTTTGCAATTAGTAACTTATTTTACACTGTGATAAACATACACTTTGAGTGGGCAAATATATGGCAGTAAATTTTGGGCAAAGCATCTTTATAAAAATTTTACCTACAATGTGGAAGTTTTTTTTGCAGATAAAAGCAGTTGGACACACTGAAGTAATAATAATATAATAATAATAAACACATCATTTAATACAAGAAAAAAAACACAGTAATTAGTCTACAAACATTTTTGTACAGAGCAGTTTCTAGCTATAAGTAACAAATGGTTTGTTACTTATACAAGTCATTATACGGTAAATTCTTATAATTTACTGTTTTTCTTTCACCCAATTTGGTTTTGCAATTAATTTATTAATTAAGCTATCTTTCTTAACATATCCTCATAAACTCCCAGTTCACAGAGATTGTGAACTATTTATGATTCAGGACTTTTTTAAACAATAGAGAACCCCTTAATTCAATTAACCAAGAACAAGTTCATTGTATTATTACACAATACACCTTAAATATTACATTTTGTTTTAAAGGCTCTTCAATAACTTAATACACCAGTTGGGATTTCAAGATACCCGAAAGTTCGCCAAAGTTTGTTGAACTTGTGATGGCAGGGGGAAAAAAATGAAAAAGAAAGAAAAAAAAAAACAGTTTAATTTGAAGGTTTTAAACTTTATGGTTGGAGGAGACACAATATAACACATAACAGAAATGAACCAAATTTCTGCCTCCCTAACAATAATTTTTGAGCATGCACAAGCAAGATTTGTCTAGCTTACTAGTATGCAGATAACAACCATTATTCAGAAGAAATAAAATCAAAGAAAAATAATTGTAATTACACAAAGAAAATGCTTTAGAACAAAACTTATTTTATACAATTGTTAAATACTGTTCACACACTTGTACATTAACCTTGTTGATAAATGTAGTCAAAAAGATTATATACTTTGTCAAATATATACAGTTAAGATTGGGAATGTAGCAAAGAAAACAAAACTCAATTTTAACAGAGGATTTAAAAAACATGACAATGTTAATTTACAAGCTTCTCTCTCTTTACTACAGAGATGGACGGACTTGCCTTTTGAACACATTGAATCCTAACATTGCATGTCTGTATTTTATCAATACAGAAACAAAGTCACACAATAACATAAATAGTTTGCGTATTTCAATACAGAAATGTACGCATGAATGATTATTTTTAAAGCACCCTAATTCATCATGAGTAAAATGAAAATATGAGTTTACCATAAATCTTGTCACATTTCACAAAGTTTACCATAAATCTTGTCACATTGCAGAAAGTTGTCCATAAATCTTGTCACATTTCACAAAGTTTACCATAAATCTTGTAACATTGCAGAAAGTTTACCATAAATCGTGTCACCTTTCACAAAGTTTACCATAAATCTTGTCACATTGCAGAAAGTTGGCCATAAATCTGGTCACATTTCACAAAGTTTTCCATAAATCTTGCCACATTGCAGAAAGTTTACCATAAGCCTTGTCACATTTCACAAAGTTTACCATAAATCTTGTCACATTTCGCACCGTTTACCAAAAATCGTGTCACCTTTCAGATAGTTAACCATAAATCTCATCACATTGCAGAAATGTCGCCATAAATCTTGTCACTTTTCAGTTTACCATAAATCTTGTCACATTTCATACAGAAAAACAAAACAAAACAAAACAAAAACAAAAACGAACACCAACATCAAAACAGCTTCTTGATGCCACTCTCTCAGCTCCCACCATTGCAAACACTCAAAGTGCCGAAAATACAACAAACACCACAATACTCTAAATCATGTGATCCTCTCTTAAAATAAGGACTAAATCTCACTGTATTATGTAAATAATTTTCTTTTCTTTTTAACTATTGTGAAAAATGAAAAAAAAAAAACATGTTTTTAATCTGTAAAATATACTTTAAAGACGGTTCCATCGGGTGTAATGATTGAAATATGACAAACTTTAGGGTACCATAGTCAAAATGCCAACATCCTCTCCAAACAAAAAATAAAAATGTCATCCGGCCTTGTTTACGTCATGTGTATGTTTTCTACTCATCAGTGAATGATACATTTAAATGATGTCCTTATTATGCTGTTAACATATGAAAGTTTGACTATTGCCACAAGCATGAATTATGAATTTTTCAGAAATGAAACGATTCGTGATGGTTTGTATCATGAGTATGAAAGATTAACATGGTGAGATAATATATGTGACCATAAAAGTTTGAATAATTCTGCATTGGTTATTTGTATTGGATCTTCTGTCAAATAGGCTGATTTGTATTGCTCACTTCACATTTTATAGTATTCATGTATCTTGCTGCCTAAAAATTCCTAAACTCTAACCCTAATTAGCAGACAAAGGTATCTATTCAACATGATTTCTAACAAAATGAAGTCATTAAATGTTAGTATAAAATATTCCATTTCAGGTATACAATTACTACCATGGGCATGGAAATTGTGGTTTACCGTTAGAAAATGATCAGAAATGTAAAGCAACCCATGATCTTTGGCCTAATGTACAAAACGGGGGATATACCATTTTGCAAAACGGTCCGAGTTTGATAGGAATCTCTGAACTTATTTTTCTGTTAAAGTCAACAACCAAACATGAATCCTACCATTAAGTAAAAGAGGTTATTCGTTAACTTAATACACATATTTGAAACTGTTCTGTGGCACTTCAAAACCTTGACATCCACTAATTATAATCTTAGGTCGGTCACTTCACCCTTAACCTTTCACCTATGTAGTAAAGCCCAATACTGTTTAATACAAAAGGCTTAAAAATTGAGGCCACAACCAAATTAAAAACCTCTTTTGGTCCATAGGCTACTTTCAGAATAACCCGGCGCCATATTTAAAACACAACCACAATTTTAAGTTCTAGCGGTCAGAGTTTCGTGGTTTTTTGCCTAGGCAATAATCGTGGTCTTCCTTCGTCAAGGAGATAGTGTGCTTAAAGGTGTATCGAGTGACCTCGTAGTAGCCGGGGCAGTATGTGCTCGACTGGGAGTTTAAACTGATCGTTGACGTGGAACTCGAGGTTCTGTCTATCCCCTGGGAAGGGCTGTTCTGGTTCTGCTGACGGAACTCAAGCAGTTCTTTCCAGATTTTGTTTCTGTGGGCAGTGCCAATCTTCATCTTAGACAAATTCTAAAAATGAAGACAAATATATGTTTAATACCAATATGATATGACACAAATTCTGTACATTTTTAAAAAAATTATATAATAATAATAATACTATCAACTTTGATTGCTTGATTTGACACACAAGGACGCCACACTGGACGCCACAGACAACTCAGCTTCCCGATGCCCATTAGCCCCGAGAAAACTAGGGCACAGATAGCTCCCGACAGCGGGAACCACACCTACCTCAAGTTCGAAGTCATCTAGCTGATAGAGGTTGTACAGACAGGCCTGATGGAAGTTATCAATGTACGCAGCCAGACCTAGATTTGTTAGCCATCTGAAAACAACACAAACATTGCATGTAAAACTTTTATGATAAATCAATGTTATTAAGTTGCGATTAAAATGTTTTCTGCACCATGTTCAGATTGATTGATTTTGGTTTTATGTCGGTCTGAGGGTTATTGCATTTACATGTTGATGTGGCAGCCCAATTTATGAAGGAAACCACGTTAAGCGACAACGGCAACATTGAAGACGCCACAATACATTTATAAGAAAAAAATACAGGACATCATAACAAATCGCGTTCCTGTTGATCTTTTAACTCAGAGAGCACCAGGACACAGGAAAATCCTTCCACCTACTAAAGACTGGAGAAAGATGCTGTCCCACTTTACTTCTTACGATATTACAAGAACCGCTGATCCTCAAATTATCTAAACACTTACTTAGCAATGGTATTGTCCACGGGAGGGTTAAGGGTATTGACAATGACCTTGGCATCGTTGTTGTTGGGTATCTGGAGAGGTGGGGTGGGGGTCCCTGAGCTGACTACTTGACCAACTGTATTGAAAGGGAGACTACTCTGCTGGGGCTCAATGATTCCGTTTCCGTTGGTAATCGTCACTGTTTTACCATGGCTTGCTCTGGAAGGAGAAAAATACTAAATTTTATAAAATTAGAAGAAAAAATAAATAAAAATTTTGTAAGATAGTATAAACTGTTCATATAACAAGGTCTTAAAAGAAAAAGGTAAATTATTTAAACTGAAATGAAAGAATTGAGATCAATAACCTTACAAGATTTTTTACCAATCGGCTGAAAATAAATGATCATTATCTGAAACAAAGCATGAAAACATGTCCTGGTATTATTTATTTTTGAAAACACCTCTGACATCTAAATGAAAGTAAAATCTATCCTATTGTATGGTCTCTGTGAAGTATTATGACAAAGTTAACAGCTGCTCTCTATTGACCTGTGGAAGAATAGAACGTTTTGTTTGATTAAGGTTTTCTGTCCTACTTAAGGCAATTAACTCATAGTATATTGTGCCAGCCGTAGAATGAAGGAAACACCATTAGCAACACTATACATTTACAGGACACCACAACAAATCGGCTTCCTGATGCCCATTAGCTCAGAGGCTCCAACTCAAACACCCGCTGGATGAACAGAAGAAAAGTTTTCAAAATTGGTTGAAGGCGCATTAACCATGAGACGCGAGTAAAGAAACAATTCAGTTGATGGAAAGTGTAAAGGCATCTAAGTCCTGAATAGTAGGTAGGTGGGTGGTGGGGCAGGAGCTTTCTTTGCTCTCCTGGAATCAGGAAGTAGATTTTTGCGACTTGTGATTTTTGTTTCGAGTGAACCGAATGATTGTTTCCATCACCTTACAGACTATTACGTCATATGATTTAAATATTGGTAACCTTGAAGATATCATCAAATATAACATGGAGTACAGCGTAAAACCCTTATATATCATTCACAGCAGAAGATATTTGATCTGCAACTCAAAATAGCTCATCGATTATTGTCTGATGTTAGACCAGTACCTAAGAATCCCTTTATAATAGTAATAACACATCATTTCAATAATACAATCTTCCTTTTAAGGCCGCACTGAGAAAATCTATTGAAAAATGCAATTTCAGACTAACATTTCTACGATTTGGGAAACCTATAAATGGGTTCTCCTCAAAGAAGTCAAGATATCCATGGGGAGACCCTGTTTGTATTGCTCTTCCTAAAAGCACTTGTCTGTGTCCATTCTTTGAAATAGCCCTATTGTTTTCTTTTATCATAGGGAATTTTGCACTATTTTGTGTCTTGCTTTTAACAATATCTGTATTGCACTTCTATTTGAACTATTCTTAGCTCTGCTTTCTACAGGTTTTAATGCATTTCAATAATCTCATCTAAAATTTCACTGTCTTGTTTTCAAAGTAGCTGCTTGTACTGCATTTGCCTTCTCCAGCATTCGGTTTCAACTTTCGTTTTATTTAAATAGCTCCAATGATAGTACTGTAATTGTATAAGTTCTTCTCATATTGAATTATATATTGGAACTTATCTCTTGTAGTATTTCCTATTTTTCTCTTCTCATGTCCTATTGTATACTTCAGGTGCCGGTTGTTCAAAGCAGTATTCATTGTCAATACAACAAACAAATTAGACCCCTTGACCACTTAACTTCATTTAGTGAAAAGACTAAGAAGTATAGAAACTAGCACGGGACCTCTGCAGCCACAAGATAAATTATGTTATGTATACTCGAGCGACAAGAGACCCGGTTACAGTTCCGCCATTTTTGACCATATATGGCGTTGTGGTGTCAGCCATTTTTATGAAGATCAAACTACTGAAAACTATAACGCGAGTTCCAAATTTTCATCTTGTGCCCTTGGAGTTGAACTTGTGGAGCCTTTTTGGTTAAAGCCGCATAAGAGATAAGCCTTCAACATAACGTGACATCATCTAATCTAGGATTAAATTAAATACTGGGTTATCTTAAACCCTGTCTAAGTTTTCCCTTATCTCTCCAGTCTCAGACAAACACATTTAGATGCCCACATGAACTTTTGGGATCCATGATTTCAGTTCAGCTCCACATATATTCAATATATATAAATCAAAAAAGATTTTAGAAACATACTGTTAATATTTCTTATATATCCCCTTGTCCAGCTTCATACTGCAGCATGCTTTGCTTAGCCTTTCTTTTGTCCTGATTTATATTACACCTCCTTTTTTGTCCTATCCCTATTTTCTTTTCTACTGATGAACAAATTATAAGCCTACTTGAGTTTTCTGGCACCTTGGTAAACTTTCAGACATGAGCAGTAACTATTGTTTATTTGCTTACCCTAAAAAATTCGACCCCTATACCACTTTACAAACTACAAAATGTTATGCAAAGACCAATAAGTGTGGAAACACGATCTTGAAATTTGAATGAAGCAGAAAGTATAGAAGAAAAGAAATTTCAGTTCCAAATTCACATCGATAACTTCAATAAATGACTTGTCCCCTCTAGGTCTCCTATGTTGAGGATTCAGGGTACATGTACATTAATAAGAGTTTTGGGAACAAGATTTCCGTGCTAAGAACTATTTTTCAAGTACCCTAAATGCTCGACAAATTCGACCCCCTTTACAACTAATAAAACTACATTTTATGCATAGGGTAAGAAGTGTAGACATGTAATTTTGAAATTTTTATGAAGTTCAGACTTTAAATTACCAGAAAATGTAAGCTTTAGTTCCAAATTCACACTTAAACATTCAATAAATTACATAAAATTTGTTGAGGATTTAGGGTAGTCATGTCACTAGTAAATTGATTGTTTGTTCTTCTACTACAAGGCACTCTGTTGGATACAATTATTCCTTGACAGTAGATGGATTAATTGATTAGTGTTTAACTCGTGATCAAGGGTATTTCACTTATGCTCCAAGGGGTAACTGTGTCCCAATTTGGATAATTTAAAAAACTTTTTCCTCAACAAAGTATCATTTGGCTAATATGGCCTCCAAGCCGAGTTTTACTAAACAGAACACTCTGTTTATGCTAACATTGTGCCACTCTTAGCTAATTAAAAGTCCTTGTGACGGACAGAACAACATCTGGCTAAACATAATGCAACCATTGATGAACAGACCCCCTTATGACGGAGACAAACACTAGGCCCATTCCGGATGTCATTAGCCAGCCTTTAATTGATTTGTTTGAGTGGGATTTATGTCCTACTTAACTTATGGTTATTTCACTAGCATGATGTGTGCTAGCCCAATGGGTGAAGGAAACCAAACTGAACGACGGTGGCAACACAGAAGAAGCCAAGATTGATTTACAGGACTTTAATAGCTCAGTGAGTATTAAGATTGGGAGGTTCCCTTCCAACCACTCTCTTTGACTGACAGAACACATATTGCTGCACAGAAGGCAACCCTCCTTGGCAAACAGAATCCCCTATGACTGAGACAAACATCAGGCCCTCTCTTGTTGCCATGAACCCACTTTTAGCTGACTTAGCCAACACACTACCTCGTTCTAAACAGAACAAAGTCTATAACTCAAACCTGTCATAATACTAACACAATATTTAGTCATTATTTCTGGAACTATTAACATCGATAACATTGCAAGGTCGTATGTGAAATAACCAGGGGCCGGTTGCCCAAAGCAGTTTTAAATTTAATCCTAGATTAGATGACGTCATGCCATGTTGAAGACTCCTGGAGTATAGAAACTTTCTACCAAAACAATTACTAACAATATCATCATCAGTGATACATGTATTTCAACAGGGTTTTAAATAATATTCATTAGAACAAGATCACAGTGTCTTCAGAATCAAAATTTCACATCTTCTTGTCTTTTTCCCCCAACATCAAATAGACTGTAAATTATGGCTTATTTCCTAATGAGCCCTAAATTTTCAAAACTAGAAATATTTCATAAATAAAGAAAACAAACACAATTAAAAGTAAAAATTGAAAAGAGTAGATTTTTATTACGATGTTGTAAATGGATTGAATACTTCAATAACAACCAATAATTCAGATCTGTGGATTTATGTATTGTCTTTGCTTTCTCTTGCTGATTTTTGGTTCTAAACACCAAGGGAGGTAAACATGCTACGGTTCAGAAGGGAGCTAAATCTATAACAAGGGAGAAAACTCAAACAGCAAAATTGTTTTTATTTTGTATGTTTTAAGATGCATTCTTTCAACAAGAATAAGATTATGATTTAAATATACGTCAAATGTTATATTATAAAACAAGAAAATAACAGAAATATTTAATATATGTACAAAACTTCCTTTCTTGGACGGAATGTTTTAGGTTTTCGAGTTTAAACGAATACCGACTTGAGTAATATTAATTCATAAAAGAAATAAATACAAACGAAAGAAATTGTGTAATTCTCTTGGCATGTCAACGTATATGACTATTTTTCACATGGTAGTCAATAATTATTTGAAAATTGTGTTAAGAATTATCAATATAAAATCCATAAATAATTTACAAACAAACTATAAATTAGTAAATTTACAAACAGAAATAATATTGTCCCAGATTAGAAGGAATCTGTTTTAAAATTCTATATTTTTTTAAAAAGAAAATCATTATTATTTGATTGAAGAGTAAAACCGGAAATTTAAATGCATATTAAATTTTTAAATTAAATAAAATGTAAATCAATAAAGTGGATAAAAATGAACATGATTGATGACCCATTGAGTGCAAGCACTATTAAAGTTTGTATACAATATAAATAATTCTTGAATGATCATATTCAAGATGTTCATGAAATTTTATAGCTCATTTGGGCACTGAGCATAGCTATGAAAATTAAAGTCTTGGATGAAAACTTTTTTCGCCGGTTCACTTGATACTGTTCTCACACACCTGTGAATTCAAAATTGTTTAGCTACTTTTGAGAAAAATGGCAAAAACAGAAAAAAATATCATGACAAATGTTTAACAAGTTTGTTTGAAAAATGTAGAAATGGAAAATGCCACACCATTATAAAATGAAAAACAATATACAGTTTCCACGGCAACAACAATACAAAACCATGGCAACCACACAGCACTTATCTATAAACAATGTATGCATGAGAGAAATGCATCATGGGATGTTGAACAGTCAGGAGGTGTAATTTCAATGAGATAATGGCCGAATATGAAGGTAGATGGTTGCAGTTATTTCCCTTTGGTTCGGTTAACCGGCTTTGTTGGCTTGGGCGGCAACTTTTTCTTTTTGTCTACCGGTTGTATGCATTCTTCAGCCTTCACAACAGACAGCCACCTGAAACGAGTCAGCCAATCAGAACTGTTAATACACCAACTCTTAGAGAGATCTACAGAAGTAACATCAATTGCTATTGGCCGATTCATTTCCAGGTGGCTGACTGCTGGATGGCAACGATTTTTTCCTGGATGCTTTTCTACTGAATGTATGCTTAAGTTATACTTAAAAGGTAAAATGTCTCATAGCAAATTAAAATTCTGTAAATGTTATCAACCAGATCTAATAATTTGCTATGGAAAGGGTGCAATTTTGTGTGTGATCAAAATGTGCAGCATCTGAATCAACAATAAGCAGCAAGACATCAAATAATCATATACTGTGTGCACCGAGGCCAGCCAATAGGCCACCACCCGAAAACAAATATATTTCCTCCAAATCGCATTTACAAATATAATATTGTGACCCTGGCGGCTTCAGGGATTGAACCGGTAAACTCTTGATTTGCAGTCTAAGCACATAACCACAAGACCTAAGGGAAATTCCCTCCACCTGGAGGTTATATGAGAAGACATTCACCCGGTTACAATATTATTCATAAAAGTGCCAGGACTGAATATAACTATTTCAAATTTTTGTATTGTTTGATTAATTTACTCAAGAAAAGCGTAACACTTTTTTTCTTCTAATTTCACAAGTTTTTGGCCGTCTTACAGCTGTCTCATAAATGTCTCGGATGTTTCAGGGTAAATCCTCAAAAGCAAATTAGTGCACTTTGATAATGATACAACAACAACAACAGCTTTAAAGACATTCAAGAAGGAACTTACGATTTTTGCAATTCAACTTGTTTTTGTCGATATTGTTCAATTTGGGCCTGTGGCACGAGTGAGGCCAGCTCGAGTGAATCACGGACTCGACAAAGGATCTCGTAATTGTCTTTTCCCCTCACCTACAAAATATTGACACACATTAAACTTCCAAGAATTACACTGAAATAATTTAGAGGAGGAAAACATGGCATCAATAGTCTTTCAAATTTTGACATGACATTTTTTTACCTTGAATAAGTAGATTTATACAAAAATATATTAAATACCTAAGTTACTTATTGGTGACATGAAAAGAGCTGTTTGGATATCAGTGGCACGGCAGAGAACGGTAAGCTTATGGCTTGGAATGATTGTTTGTTCTTAAACGCCAATCAGTGGCACGGCAGAGACAGGCAAGCTTATGGCTTGGCATGATTGTTTGTTCTTAAACGCCAATCAGTGGCACGGCAGAGACCGGCAAGCTTATGGCTTGGCATGATTGTTTGTTCTTAAACGCCAATCAGTGGCACGGCAGAGACCGGCAAGCTTATGGCTTGGCATGATTGTTTGTTCTTAAA